>CAWUFW010008507.1:600000-880233 GCA_963921515.1 Calotriton arnoldi
CTGTGAATGCAAACTGCTATCACTGTCCCATTGCTGAGGTTACAGTTTTTGGATGTGAATTGCCGGTAATTTGGCTGATTTATTCATCGGAGTGTATTGGGTGAGTTACTGCGCTTGTAGCTGCGATTGTCACGTCACCGTTAACCCATTCAGAACAGTGGGGGGTGTGCTAGCCATCCAAGCTGGGAAGACCCAATGTAGTTCAATGAAAGGGCCAGCTCTATTTGTAAAGTGCCGCTACTGTCTAAAGTGATGCAGTCCTGTTGGAAATTGCTGGGATCGCCCCAGGTAAAGTGCTCTGGGGAGCGCCCTTCGTTTTTTTGTTTTTTTTTCGGCGGGATTCGAGCACCCTATGCGAATCCCGCTTTTTTGGCCTTCTGGGTCCCTGTGGGACCCTTTGAGCAAGTCTAGGGGGTCGGGGTGTTTCTACCCTGCTCCCTTTTCTTCTTTTTTCACCTTTTTTCTTGTTACTCGGTTCAACCGAGTCACAAGATGGCTGCCAACACTTCCTGGTTTGAAGTGTTGGCAGCCAATCAGAGTCAAGCTCATGCTCAGGACGGTTCACGGATCCACTGCGGTCACCAGATACTAATATTTTTCTAAACATTAATTTCTCAGGAACTACTGAACGGATTTACACCATTTAAAGCAAAGAGTGCACTCTGGACCAAGAGCTACCTTTCTGCCAAATTTGGTGTAATTCCGTTCAGCAGTTCGGGCTGTAGCGGCGACAAAAGTTTCCTAAGGAAATTAACATAGAGAAAACACGTTTACGAACCCCCCCTTTTTTCTCCACCCCCGTTTGATGCATAACCCCGAAACTTTCAAGACAGGGGCTCACCTGAGCACCCCATTAGTTTTGAAAATGTTGCGAAGATTCGTCAAACGGCGCCAAAGATATTGGCAAAAGCACAAACACTTTTTGAATAGAAACAAGGTCCTAACTATAACCACCTACTGGCGACCGCCAGTAGGTAATGCTGCAGGGATTCTGCACAAATGCAGAACTATGAGCAGGAAATGGGACCTTGGTGTATAGGGACTGAGTATTCCTACCACCTTATTACCCACGAACCCAAGACTGACTAGCTATAGTGCCTTACCTGATCTCCTACTCAATCACAGAGAAACAAATGATTAGGCACCCCAGAACACAACACTCCCAGTTCTCTCAGGAATCGCGGTAACAAGACACACCTTTTTGCTCACTCTCTTGTACTCGTCCACAATAAGATCTGACGGAGACACGAAACAGTTTAAAATATTTATTTTAACTAACGTGCCCTAACATGCAGTATACGTGCCTCAACAAGCAGGGAAATGCATAGTACAAATATTGTCAGCATAGCAGTCAGTCCATAAATCATGAAGGGAGATGTCATCATAAAAAGACAATGGAGAAAGGACTATTGTGCCTTACCTCCCTCCCCTTGCTAAGAAGAAGTATTATTATATAGTGGAAGATCTCTGGGCTTTGTCAGCAGACCCCATACCTAAGCCTATAGATGGTAGATCTACATCATGGGCGCTCGTCTCCCTGGAAAGATCCCTCTCCAAATGTATGTTACCTATTCGTGCACCCCACTAAAAACCCAAGTACGCTGTCCAAACAACAGCTGCATCGGTATGTTTTATCTAAGGGCTAAGGACTGGCCAGAATAAAATAACAAGGGGCATTGTTGTTTGATCTTGCACATAATGTTTAGTCAAAATCCCAGGAACATGCAGAGAGCAAACACAGCGATGAGTTCTCATGTGAAAGCAGTCTTTGAAAATATTGCAAAAAATAAAGACGTGTAGTGGCCTTTGCAAAGCAGCAGGCAAGCTGTAATGAGCTCATGCTAAGTTAGTGAAAAATGACAATGTCCCTATGGGCCGCGTGACACCCTCCCCTTGGCCAAGGCGTTAGCCATATGCAAGAAACAAAAATCAGAGGTAAGCAGAGGCAAAGTGTCCTTGTTGCAGGCCAATTCATGTAATTTTCGGGATGAAAAGCAAAAAAAAAAACTTTTTCGTACTGCCAGGGTATACTGTTGCAAAATTTTGCCAATGGGTGCGCTCAAAAATTGCTAACCATTCATAGGTAGTCATCAACTTCAAAAATGCTGCTGGTAAAGTGGAATGCCATGAACTCCAGGACATTGTCCATTCCTTACATCGAAAAAATGCTTGCCATCCGGTTTAGTAGGTCGAACGAACACACATGCTCCTCATATCCAGAGGCTGTTGGGAGCATCTCAGGGCAACCTGCGTTAACCGCGATGAAACTGCGGTCAATGAGGTGCTGCGCAAAAGCACTGGTACTCAAGTCTGCCGTTGATCCGAGCAGAGGATCGCACACCAAACGCATGCCCCTGGGACATACCCGGTCATGGACCTTTAGTGGACCCATTAGCAGATCGTAATCCAGGGAAGCATGTGTGGTATTGAACAAGCAGACATCCATGGCCCATTGAAAAGGGCATCGGAGGCAGTGAAACACAGGTTGCACGTAGGTGAAATAGGCATAGCGGAAGGTCAGACAGTAATCGATGGCAAAATATTCCACTGGCATAGAACCAAAGAGCTGCCGCATACAATCACGGTACAGTTGCAACTGGACTGGGTTTGGCAGCACCACAGATCAAGCATCCATTGCGAAGCAATAATAGGAGAACCAGCATGCCGCAGACCAACAGGAGCACCAGGGGAAACCTTCCTAAGGTGCTGGAATAAATAGAGTGAATAAAAGCTGGAATTACTCCAAAAATTGTCTGAAAGGAAGAAACAAGGCCGATCCCACAAGTTTAAAAAAGTGAACAAGGCCCTCCGTATTAGACGAATTAAATATTTGGTGTATTAATTCCCCAAAATGAAGTGGTAGATTCGTGTTTAGCAGCGAGTTTATCTCGCTTGCGGTTCTTGCCACCTGCAACTCGAAGGTCTCTCGAGCCAATGTGAGAGCGACTTCTTGTTGAAACAATAGCGCTTTGAGTCTGCTTAGTTTATTGAAATCTGTTTTCAAAGTCGGAATGTAAGCCCATAGAGAACTATCTACAATCCCATGCAGGGGTGGAAATAGGACATTGCTGCAACATGTAACTCTTTGAGAAACTGTTACTATATACGGGATGCCAGCTCTCAAGCCGCAGCAATAGTGGTTATTCAAAATAAGATAACTACCATTAGAAAGCAAAGTTAATACAGGAATAATAGCCGGGACAGGTGTACCTTTCAAAAAACAAGCTAGATTAGAGGCCGAAATGTTACAGGCTCCGTGTAGCTTAACCTGTTTACAGACGAGGGAATGTCCTACTGTGGAATCACAATCCTCCCCTGTAAGGAAAACTTCCTTTTCCGCACTTTGACATATGTAAGCGAAAGGTAAAGACCACAATTTCTGAATAAAATTATTGCCAAGGGGCTCATATCTACCAATCGGGTAATGTTTCGTGCATGCTGTGAACTGAAAAAGTTAGATAGGCAGTGAAATAACCCCATGTATTATCCACACAGCTGAATCAGTCTCGGCCACTAAAAACTGTTCTAATTGTTCAATACGTAACAATGTGTATGTGGCATCTTTCATGGACATTAATTTCTGTTTATCAGTCAAATTAAATAGTAAAAACAGTTCTGAAGCATACATATAATCCCATGGCACTTTTCCATTTTTGAGTGTTTGCAGCATCCAAGCAAACTGCATCACAGAACATAACTGATTTTGACCATGATACAAAACAGACACCTCATGTTGAACAATGTCAATGGCAGAAGAAACAATATTATCTACAGTATATATATATGGGAAGACAGTGTATTAATGCTGTCATCAACAACTGCAAGGACTTTTTCGAAATGAGCCTAGTGAATTTGACGGAGGCGCAATGCAGCTTCCATTTGAGACAGTTTCCAAATTTCATTATATGCGGAATAAAAAAAATGTTTTTAGGTAGAACATAAGTTTATTTAGACAATTGTCCATAAAACATTCTAAAAACACAGTTAACAATTAAAATCAATACAAAGGCCCATTTTACTACTCGGCAAAAACCCTCACATTATAAATCATCATAGAATTCTATTTAACTGACCGTAAAAACTGAGCAATTCCAACTGCCACATCTATATAGCGCATTTCTGAAAACTCCACAGCTTTCCCCCTATGGAGAGTACCATATTTTAAAAACAAGTGGTCCTAAAAACTTCATTCAATTTGCCAAATAAAAGACAAACTCCATTAATATATGCAGCAAGGAACATTTTACATTCAAAGGGCAGGGACAGAGACCACTATTATCCTGGACCCAGGCCCTGTTTGGGCGGGATGAGTAGATTGGATTACATCCCACCCTAACCCTTAATATTTCATTTCGCAACCCTGGGTCTGGTAGCTTCAACAAATAAGGAAAGACAGTATCCTGACCCAGAGTAGGAAGTTAAAAGCTAATAGATTGTTTCTTGCTCAGGTAAAATAAGTCATTGGATTTGGACACCAAGGCAACAGACTCTTTTAATACCTGCTTACCTGGGAAGGGATACCAGGATGTAATTGTACCGATATCTGTATGGTGGTTCCTAAGGGCAATTAATCTGGTTCTTTCATGCTTTTCCCACCTTCTTTCACTACCTTGGATCCCTACCCAATACAATTTAGAAACTTTGGACACTTCGTCATCAGCATAGAGTGTGTTAAAATATCTTAGGGCCCGAGTAAAGGTCATCCGGCTCCAGGAAGCCAACTTACACTCTCTCCTTACGGCTTGTACCATAGTGCCCTGGGGGAGAGATAAAAGCCTTCTAAGTACTGCCCCTTCTAATCTATCCCATTTATATGTTGGATCAAGGGAAAAAACCTCTCCCCCATCCGGACCCATTGGGGGAATCTTCCCTTCGTAAGCCTTTAGTAGTGGAGTATGAGAAAGCCCTCCAAAACTACTATTAAATCTTGATAGGCAACTGGCTTGCAATAGGGCCTTCTCCTGTAAATGTGATGAGATGCCATCAGTGATTTCACTGACCATGTCATGAATGATGTAATATGTGACATCATCAGCAGTGCATTGCGGGGGCGTGAGTTATAGTTAGCTCAGGCTGAATTTCTTTGCTTTTGTATGAGTAAAATGTCAGCCTAGCTATAACGTCCCTGAAGCCGGTGTTTTTTTCAGGGAATATCTAAGGTTTTTTAAATGCTAATTCCTAACTATAACGTCCCTGAAATCTGTGGTTTTTTCAGTGAATATATATATATAGGTTTCTATGTTTGCAAAAGGTGCAAAACACGTTATAACAGCTACATAGAAAGTAATAGGGACATTTAGGTTTAGTAACCCATTCAACAGTCTAACTTCCCAGTCTCCACTCCACCAGGGATTCCTGTCGAGCCTGCAGGATATAGAATCTGCAAGACCTTCTCCTCCTAGGGAAAAAAATGTAAGGGGTCTGGGAGAAACATCACCAGTCCTCTGGCCCTCCAGGTGACACTTGGAGGCCAGGGAATGCCCTCTCCCCAGCAGGTCAGTCCACCTCTTCCTAATTTCCTTCTGTGTGAGCAGGTTTTAGTTACACCATTCACTCTGTCAATTATTGTGGTCCAAATTTACCTTTTCTGAGATATGGTTGTATTTTGTATTTGGGCTTCAAACAATTGCGTCTCTACTCTAATAATATCATGAGTGACAATTCTCCTTCTGTAAAACAGGGGTTTTTCTTCCCTGCCATTATCTAATTTAACAGATTTGTAATAAATTATATAACCCAGGAGAAAATAAATGAAAGAAGGAAAAAAGGAAAAGAAACGGTGAAAACAAAACAAGTCCCCTGTCTTAACTAACAAAAGGTTCAGCTTCTAAATGTTGTGGTGCAGTGGAATGGCAAAGGATCATGGTCTGAAATGGAGTGTGTTTTATAGTGTGGCATGCGAGTGTTAACAATTAGCCAAGTAACATCATGTGTGTGATGCTAGCATCCATCCTACAGTCACAGGAATAGTCCAATGTTGACGCATTCCATAACAGAGTCACTCCATCAGCAAACCGCCACTTGAATACCACCAGCACAACTGTGAAGTCTAAATAGGCTTAGCGCAACCCCACCGCCCTGAAGGCAACGGAGTAAAATTCAGCATCAGAGAACTCTGCCATGATGGCAGCAGTGAACCGTTTACGCGAAGGTAAACACTCTGTCGATGCAGATGGAGAATCAGCCTGCAAACATCTAAGTAGGGCAGGCGGGACTCCATCAGCTTGATGGAGTACTTGGTTACTCTGCCACGGAGTGACAGTAGATCTCAATCAGGCTCACTATTTTGGAGCTTTTTCTCTCAATGTCGAATGAGGCTCCTTGTCAGGCTGGATTGCAGTTCGATGACGGAGGCTTGCTTCCATGCAATGCCTCAGTGAATCTTGGAGGTCTTGGCTCTGGTCGTCGATGGCAAAGAGCTCTGGAGCTTTCAGCGGGACAAACCTGGATTTCAGGCCAAGTCGTGGTTCGACATTGTTGGCTTGACTCTCGACGATGGGTCGGTAAACTTATGGAGCTTTTTGCCAAAAATACTCCAAATGGTCCAGAAAGACCTTTTTGGGGTCTTGAAGTGTACACAACACCAGCCAAGGTTCCAGAAGCTCTGAATTGCTCCCTGGAGAGTTGGGACTGCAATTCCCACAATTCACCTGGACAAATCTGCTAGTCAACTGGGCTTTTCCTGGTGGAGTTCTTGAAGTTCTTTTGTACCTGTTGCTTTCAGCGAGTCCACTCCTCAAACATTTAAGCAAAGCAAAGTCCTCTTTTGTGACGCCCAGAGTGTGCCACAGGAGCTGTCCTTATAAGTGCAGTCGTCTTTGGTGCAGACCAGGGGTTCAACAGGACAGTCCTTCTTGCTTCCAGGCAGGGATCTGAGTTGCCGGGCAGCTCTCCCATATTTATCCAGGTTTCTGGGCTGGCAAGAATGGAGGTACCCTGTCCAATGAGCTGCAGAGTGCCAACCTCTGTGATGACCACTTCTCCTGAAGTGTGGCATTTTCTTGTCTCAGAAAGCACTGTTCCACAAAAATCAAAATGGTGAAAATATCTCCTGGAGCTTAAGGTCTGGCTAAACCCACCCACAGGTGAGGCTACCTTTCCCCTACACTCCCCTTTCAGCCCCTCTACTAATTTAATTACAGGGTTCCTCATCTGGCTGGGGGTGCAGAGAGTGGAAGTGGGCCTGGTGCCTCACTGTCTTTCTCCCTTTGAAGACCCGGGCCCCTTCCTGTTTTGGCATCTACTGGCAGCAGATCTTCTCCCACCGGATGTTGCCTTTGTCTCAGTTCAGGGCACTTCACACCTCATTAAGTCAGCTTGGCTCGGCCTGTCAAAGGCTGGTCAATCAGAGGAGGCAGCTAAGGAGCTGAATTGGGTACCTTTAGGAGAGTAGTTCTATTACTTCTTGTCTAAATAATAGTTATAATAAATCCAACCTTGGCATTTGCTGGATTTATTGCAACTATTATTTTCATACTTTGAAGTTTTATTTCAGATCACTCATATCAAAAGATAAAGGGGTATATTCACAAGAACGTGTGATAACTACTGCAAGAGTAGCGTAACGCAACGTTCAATATCGCAACCTATCTCTGGAAAATAACCCCGTGTCAACGTGGAATTCACAACAAGGCGGTAGCATGCGATAGTCACCAGATAACGCGTCAAATGTCAGCGTGAAAATCAACGCCACGCCGAAAAAACGCAAAGCGCGAAACGCGAGAAATCATGCAATGAGGCCAATCGCGGTACAAAAAGTAGCGAAAAGCAGCCACAGGCCTGCAAATCCCACGTGTCTGGTGGGAAATTGCACCATAAAAACCACAGAAACAACACACCAGAAACAAGCCAAAGCACGTAGCAACATGGATGCACCCTGACCCAGCGCAGAGGTCAACGCGAACCCCACAACCCCCACAGACCACCAGCAAGGAACAACTGGGTCGGGGAAGGCCAAGGAGAAAAGGGAGAGGAAGACGGGGTGCAGACCGCAGGAAAACAAGACCAGCGTCACGGAGGTGACAGAACACTACCAGCAACTGACCTATAAGCAGACCACCTGGAATGCAGTCGAAGTTCCCAGGAGGCCAATCCAGGAGGCCAAGAGGCGCCGGTAGGACATGACAACCTAAACCAGGTACAAACCCGCTGCCAACAGGAAGGCAGCAACGGCGACAGGAGGTGGCAGTCCTGCGCCACAGGAGGAGCTGGAGGAAACCCAGGCCACAGTCATCAGTGTGTAGACGGTGCAAGGAGTAGGGAGTACGGACACAGCTCGAGAGGACCTGACACAACAACAACAGGGTGAGGATTGAACAGGGACTGGGGGGACGGGGGGTGATGGGCACAATGGCACATATGCACAATGAGGTGTAGCACACTGCACACCCACAATTACCCAGGGACATGTCCCCCATCCCCGTGGCACACTGCAGCACACACACATAGCAATCACAGCACATACCATCACAATGTGGCAAAAAGTGCAACACCCCCACTGCAGAACAGGGGACACAACTGGGTCCGCCCAGGCGCAGAAACAGAGCAGGGAACATTGGACAGAGCAGGGAACTGTGAGATGCATATCTACGGCTACAACCCCACATCAGCCATGTAGGCCAAATGTACACTGTCCCAACTCAAATAGCCACCACCGCCCAAACAGTCACAATGTACATTGTCACACATCTGCATGTCCACAAGAACAAGGCGCCAACACAATGCCAACATGCACCTCCCCTTCACAATGCAGAGGGACAAACAACACCTCCAGCAGGTCAGAACAGACAACCCATCAGTGATGCCGGAGACGAACACCACACCTTCGACACCGATGCCCTACAACAGCCCATGGACATCCCACACAACCCACCTCCAGGACCAGGGCAGACAAGCTACTCAGAGGGGACCGCAGCCCCTGCAACAGACCACACAGCATGAAGCACCCGCAATCACGGATGGCTCACGACACTTCACCGACCGACACATGGCACCCCAATGCCAGGTGTCAGAATGCCAAAAGGAGGTGGCCCAACAGGTACGGGTGTTGCCAAACCCATGGAATGCGAACTAGAACACATACGTGGGTGTCCAATACCCTTCAGGGACCACCTACACCCCACAAAGGAGACCCACACTTCTATAGAGACACATGCAGATGCACATACCCAGTACAGAACCACACCCAGGGGCACGCACATATCAGTCACACACCCACGTTGGCTCTGCGTATGACGGCACAGTCCACTCCCCTTACAAATTGAGTGGGTGACGACAAAGCTACATGTCCAGGTACTAGCCCGCTGCCTGCGGTGACATGTCTGCGTCTGCTGTACACAGCACAATGTAATGTCGTAGGGCCCAGGGCCCCCATGCATACAACAAGACCACAGGGACACATGCACATATCATGTTCAACTGGCTACGGGCACGTGCGCCCGGCCCCTTTATTGGCAGGACCACATGTACAGTGACACCTGTGCTGGATGTGTGTGGGGTGAGTATAAGCCAGCCCGCACGGAGTGCTTGGTGCTGGCAACAACCTGAACAGTGGACACCAGTGTAATGGAAACAGAAAACACCAGCATAACAGAGTCAACTGCAGAGCATCATGGAGGGATCCGGAGAAAGGACAGAGGTCACCCAATATTCAGCCAGGGGGTTCCGTGAGTTGCAGTGCACTGAGGTAGGGGCACTAGAGAAGAGCGCGCTCATGTGAAGAAATTGCTAGGATTGTGTCCTTTCTGGTTAGTCCTGATGCAGATGCAGTGGGGTGTGTTACACCTGCATCAACTTCCTCATCAACGTCCCAGGTCGCCCACACTGCCTGAGGTGACAGTTGCGTCCGCAGTCCACAGCGCAATACCCAGTAATAGATTGGGGTGTGTAGCTTGACTACCACCACCAGTCTGCATTCCTGCCTTGGGGCTGTTGCCTCCTGCCCTCCCATTGTCTGTGCCTTCTCCCGTCCGCACACTTGACACATCTTTATCATCATAGTCCCAGGTCTGCCCCACTGCATGAGGTGACATTACTGCGCAACCTCACAACAGCACAAAACTCAATCAGTAACGGACAATGGCTTGCGGAGCACTGAGTCACTGGCACCTGGAGTGCTGAGCAGGGTATCAGGCCTTTGATGGCATCCATGACGGTGCAGAGTCGAAATATCGCTGCAAAAATATCGCGGGACAGAAATATCGCCGCAAAAATATCGTGGAGAAGAAATATCGAGAACAGAAAGATGGCTGACAAGAATATCGACTGCCAGGTAAGTAATATCGATTACATAAATAACTTTGTAATAAATATCGTTTACAAAAATATAGTTTACAAAAATATCGATTTATTAATAATTTTATGTATTTTAGTGTTTTTAATGAGAATTGTTTGTTATTTCATTATATGTTTTAGAGTTTTACTAGTTATTAATTTATTTTAAGTTTAATTCTGCGTTTTTAGTTCCGTAGCGGGTTGTGGGTTTATAGGGGATTAGGGTGGGAAGTAATTTAATTTTAATTAAGTATTTATTGAATTTTTAATTATTGTTATTAATAATTGATTTATTGTTAATTAATTATTAATTGGTACTTAATTATTATTAATTGATAATTATTGTATTTGTATTAATTTATTATTGGAGTGGGTTGTGTGTTTCTAGGGGAATAGGGTGGTAAGTAAATTATTTGTAATTAAGGGGCCCATTACGATACCCGGCGTAAATAAATCCGCCAGGCATGGAAGCGGCAAAAATCCGCCCGCACACACCGCCTGAACACCGACCACGCCATTACGATTACACAAACCGAAAACCGCCATCGGCGGAAAAATCACACAAAATACCGCCCGCCAACGTCCGAGTCGGAGTCAAACCGCCCGCCACGGACGGAAACACGCACGACAACACAAAACCGCCCGCCCTCACGGCCGACACACCGCACGTGAAATTACGATCGCACCGACATGAGCGCGGAAAACCACAAATATACCGCCCGCCAGCGCAAACAACGCCGATGAGAATCGACACGGCAGAAGCCATGGCGCCAACGTACCTGCACAGAAACCATCCGCACACAAAACCAATAGCACACAACATGGCCAACAAGTCCACACAGCAAGGCACGCACAAATACACAAGCACAGTACACATCCCGAAAACACCCCCCGGACAAACAAAAAATACAAAGGCCAGAACCCCAGACACAACACACCTGAAAACAACAGACCATGAGGACACACCCACATAGGTGAGTACAAAAGCAGCACTCCCACAGACCACAACCCCTTGCTACATTGCAAACCAGAGAGGAGAGGAGAGGACACAGTGACACAGCAAGGACAGCAGCACACCACAGAAACGCACACATCACAACCACCACCACCACCACCACCACCAAACACCGGCACCACAAACCCCCTGCACATTATACAACACACACCGCACCAGCACCACAAACACCATGGCACCACAAAGAATGCCCAAGTACACGCCCATTGAGCTGACGGTCATGGTCGACGAGATCATCAAGGTGTACCCACAAATCTATGGGAACATGGTCCAGCACACACCACTAGCCACCAGAAACAGAATGTGGAACCGGATCGTAGACCAGGTCAATGCAGTCGGGACCCTGCCCAGGAACAGAGGTGAAATAAACAAACGTTGGAATGACGTAAAGAGCCTGGTCAAGAAGAAGGAGGGCAAAAACAGAGAGCTGGCTGCCGTCACTGGCTGAGGGAATCCCGCGCTCTTTAAGACCTCTTCAAAGCGTGGGAGGAGAAGGTGCGAGTCGTAATACATCCGGAGATCCTCGCCGGATTAGCAGGGGAGTGGAGGCTGGTAAGTACAAACCAATGTATACCAGCACACCGCTATGTACTCACATGCGCAACCACCGTGCCACAGCTCCCAGGGACAAACACCCCCATGTCCAGCACACAATACACAACACATCACACACACATGCAACAGACACCACCACACACAGCCCAAACCGAACAACTGTAAGATGCGTGGGGACATGTGTACACTCAGCCAGCCACGTAACCACCAACAGGTCCCCAAATATGCCAGAAGCGCCACAACGAGCACCCACCACACCCATGTGTCCGCCACAGCTGCACTAACCGACAAGTAACAGGTAAGTGGCAGGAACACAAAGTGCAGTGGGTGGGAGGGTGGACAGCCCAAGTACAACACACACCAGGCCCCAGTCCCACAGCACAGCAAGGAGGAGCATCCCCCACACCCCACAGCCACGAGTCAGCCACCGCAGTGCACAACGACAGCCAAAAGGCAGACATCACGGTCCACAGCAATCGGTGTCAGTGGGTGTCCAGCCACCCCCACGACCCACAACACCCTCCCACCCCCACAGACCTGCAACATGGAGCACCCCCGCTTAGAGCCATGTGGCATCCAGTACAGTGCACGCACGAACAACTTGCAGGTGGGAAACTGGACAGGGCTGGATTACTGGAGGCATTAGGACCATAACATGACCAACACATGGGACATGTCACGTAGCAGACGAACACGCAGCACCGCCCACCGTCACGAACAAGTGAACAATGTGCACACGGACATGAACAACAGACTCACACCCCACATGACCCATCACAGACATAGCAACACCCAAGGAGCCACGTCTGCATGCACAAGCCACACTGAATATAGTCCCACACGGCAGCCACTGTGCAACTCATCACACACAACCGAAACACCATTGAAGTCCTGTCCATGTAGCCCCTACTGCCTGTCAACCACACACCCCACAACTACGCCTATGTAAGACAAACAACACTAGACGCAACAGAGCGGAACAACATAAATGCACACGAACACCACTGAACCCATCAAACACACAGACACACCATGCACAAACAACATACCATCCATCCCATCCGTCAGCCCCAGTCTCATGAAAGGCATGTCATCCGCACAGCTGCCACACATACAGCAGTCACGCTAAGATACATGCCCATGACCAACCATGTGCCAGAAGTCAATGAAGTGCACGACACACTGTGAGCAACAACACACAACATGGGCCACCCCCCCGAGCACTGCAGTGATGCACATGGCACAGGGCAGCACGCACACCAAGGAGATGGGACAACTGCAATACGTTGGCTGGCACACAACCATCACTCACTCATAACGATGCGTCCAATGCCATGTCCAGTAATCACAACAGACAGCAAATATGCAGGCCATGTCAAGCATGCACACACCTCAAACCATGCACTGTCATGCTGCCACAACACATGTCACGTTCGGCACCCATGGCTCACAGCATGTACCCCAAAAGCATATTCCCTCCCAAATGCGAATCTGGGGCATGGCCCCCATGTTGCCATATGCGTTCCTAAGCGTTCCATTTGAACCCCAAAAGCATATTCCCTCCCAAATGCGAATCTGGGGCATGGCCCCCATGTTGCCATATGCGTTCCTAAGCGTCCCATCTGAACACCAAAAGCAAAGTACAAACCAGACACAGGATGGGCCAGGAGCCCGCATACACCAGAGTCACAATAAGTAGGGGCACAGCAACACACCCATCGGCATGGCCAATCCGTCCCATGCCACATGTGCACAGCACACAGTCCCATTGCCAAGCACACACAACTACAAATGCTACAGCCACACACACGCCTCCGGGAAACCCATGTACGAGATTGCACGAACTGTTAATGTCAGACGACAACTACATACTTCGCCAGGTGCAACACAATAACAAATCTCATTCTCTCCACATGTGACGAACTGCTGGATGCTGGGGATGGAGCCAGCAGCCAGCACAGCCAGCCTACAAGCCCCCAACGAGGACACACGGATCTGGAGGATCTGTCCACCTCTTCGGACACGGACCACCAAGCAGGCCCATCTGGTGTGGCAGGGCCCAGCCGCTCCCCAGGACCCCTCCTACCCACCAACCCATCATCCAGGGCTGCTGAACATTCCCAGCCCCCTGCTGCCACTGTCGTTGCGGCCACACCCACGGTCATTGCGGCCACACCCACGGTCATTGCGGCCACTACCATTGCCGCAACCGCCACCATCGCCGCACCGACCACCACCGCCGCCACCACCACCACGTCTTCGCTGGCACCAGCCCCAGCGCAGGTGGTGGCCCGGCCGACTGGATCCACCCTGGGAGCCACAGCGAGGACCGTGGTGAGCAATGTGGCTAGTGGGCAGGCCGGTGGCAGCAGGACTGGTAGGAGGAGCAGGGTCAGGGAAACGCCAGCCTCCCCTGGGAGCCATGCCCTGCCTCAAATGGCCAGAGTCCTTGGGGCCTATGAAGAGGCCCAAGGACAATGGGTCCGGTCTGCTTCAGACACGCGTGAGGTGCTGGGGGTGCTGAGGTCCATGGACGCCCGTATGGGCCAAATCGTGGACCTCATGGGCCAGCTGGTGGTGGCGGTGAGGTCACAGCCAGGGACAGCAGCTCCCCCTCCGCCACCACCTGCCGGGGCGCAGGGTGGAGCAGCAGTGTCCAGTTCCCCTGCGTCCACAGCCAGTGAGCACACCTCAACCACCAGCATGTCGCAAGCAGGCACCCCCTCGCAAACGTGGAAGGGGCCGTCCGAAGTGGAAACAGATCTCCCGGGAGGACTTTGCACGCTCCAAACGCAAGTGAGGCAGCCAGCCAGCCTTCCGCCAGCCTTCCTTGACCAGCCACTGCATTGACTTGGACTACGATCCCACTCCACACAGCCATCTGGATGGCATGTGTGTGTTGGACTATGGACATAGAACCAGTGGGTACACCCTGATCATCACGCAGCCATGACCGACAGCTCATTGTCACTGCACGCACCACTTTTGTCATCACCTTACACACAATCACATGTCACAGTTTGTAATAAATGCACCTTTTTCACTAACTGCTGTTTGTGCCCTGTGTTTTATTTGTACGGAATACAACGGCCACCTTGGGCGGAAAGGCACCTGATGCGTGGCATGGCAATTGAATCCGGAGGGCCTGTAGGGACCTAGGGGTGGGAGACAGAACAGGAGCACATTCAATGAGTGTGTCATACACCCATCACACAGTACATGTCAACAACTACAAGCAATGTACACACATCGCACAGAGCAATAGGGCACAATGCCACAGCCACCAACAGTGGCATACTACCCTGGCCATGGAGCGTTGACACACAGCACGCAGTGAACAAACGGCCACCCTGACACAGCACACACACACCTGCACAGATACAGCCACATCAGCCGTCGTACATGGACACTCACCGTCAAGTGAAGTAGCGGGCGATGAGCTGCTGCCGCACATTACCAGCTTCCTCCTCTCCGCTGTCCTCCTCACTCGAGCTGTCCTGGTCTGCGGGCTGGGGCCCTGGTTGATCTCCGTCATCCACGATGAGGGGGATCTGCTTCCGAATGGCCAGATTGTGCAGCATGCAGCACGCCACCACTATCTGGCACACCTTCTGTGGGGAGTACGCCAGCGCACTCCCGGTGCGGTCCAGGCACCTGAACCTGGACTTGAGGAGGCCAAAGGTACGCTCGACCACACGTCTGGTCCTCCCATGTGCCTCATTGTAGCGATCGTCTGCTGGGGTGCGAGGATTCCTCAATGGACTGAGCAGCCATGCCCCATTCGGGTACGCAGAGTCACCTGGGTGTGAGGGACACAGAGAACCGTTGCTAATCCAACTGGACAGGGGACAGCATCGCACAGCCAGCACGGTACACCACTCCACATACTCACCGACAATACAGGCACGTTCCTGTTGCATATTGGACATCAGTCGTGGCAAGATGCTGTTGCGCATTATGTGTGCGTCATGGGCCGAGCCTGGGAACTTTGCACACACGTGGGTGATCACCATGTCCGCAAGGCACACCACTTGCACATTCAGGGAGTGCGTGTGCTTCCTGTTGCGGTACAGGTGCTCAGTGGCCTGTGGTGGAAAAAGGCCGACATGTGTGCAGTCAATGGCTCCAACGACGTGTGGGATTCTGCCAAGGGCATAGAATGCACCCTTCACTGCCGCCAATTCACGAGCCCTGGGGAAGCGGATGTACCTGTTCCGGTACAGCATCATGGCTGCCAGTACATCCCTCAGCACCTTGCTGAACATGGGCTGGGACATCCCTCCTCCAATGCCCACTGTGTGCTGGAATGACCCAGTGGCGAAGAAATGCATGGCGGCCATCACCTTAGCCGTGGGGGTGACAGCAGTCGGATACACCCTGCGGGGACGGAGATGGGGTTCTAACATGGCACACAGTCGATGCAGGGTTGGCCTGTCCAGCCGAAACTTCCTAATAACCTCTGTATCGTCCATGTCCGCCAGCAATTGGTATGGGCGGTCAATGTTCGGTCTCCGCCTAGGGACAATGGCAGAGGACACATGTCAATGCAACACGACACATAGCAATTTCGCATACACATCACTGACATGACTGAGCAAGCACATGAGCCACAGCCCAGCTGTCAAGCTGGGACGGCACGGCCACAATACACTTACACAGGTCTCCCAACAATGGCAATGGCTAGTGATACAAACCACTGCCATGTGCATGCACATGGGGATCTAGGCCCCAATGACTTGCGGGGCGTGCTGATGGGGACTGACTGCATATCCGTCAAGCGGCAACGCCACGGCAACATGAATGTCTGCTGAGCATGGAACTGCTTCCGCGGCTGGATGAGTATGGCACACGACGACAACGATGTGGGCACAGGCTGAGCGGCCAAAACAAGTGGGACCTGTGGCACGAGGGGATATGAGACAGTAGTAGGTGTCAGCACTGCACCCTATGTACAGCACTGTACGGATCACACCTCCCGAAACATTGACAGGTGTCCACATTGACAGCCCCATGCCAAGACGGCTGTGTGCTTGCAGTCACACGTCACAGGTGAGAGGTTACATTGCACGTGCCAGGTGGCAGACGTACATAGTGGGAGCTGGCATGTGTGTGCATGTGTCTCCTGTTCAGGTTCCACCAGATGGGCGCTGACTCTGTACTGACCATTGGACACAGCATGTTCCGTGGAAGGCTTGTGTGTGTGGGATGGTGGCACTGGATGTGCCTCCGTTGGGTGGGGGCCATGCACAGGGCGGGTACGTCGATGATTGCGCATTGTTGGTCACGGTGGGTGCACCAACTAAGATGTGTTGCCCTGTGTTCAATTCCTATGTCCGCATGATGATGGACTGTAGATGTGGGCAGACTACACATTGGTCGATGTGCTGTCTATATGCATGTGCCTTCACACCAGGCACAGCTGCCCCTGCACATGTGACCCCTGCTGGACTCGCTGCTGGGTCTGTGGAGCTGATGCACCTTCTGCGCGTGGGGCGGACAGCTCTCCTCACTTCCCTCATTGCGCATGTCATGACTTTGCCGCAGGTGACATGGATCATGGAGGGCCCACATGTACGCGTGGGTAGGCTACACATGATTGTACACTGGTCGCCACCCCCAGTCAGTGTTTCGAATGGGAAGGTTGTCGTGCTGGTGGTATGTTCGATGTGGCGGATGGGCGGGCCTAGGTGCGGGCTTACATTCCGGACATGGGGGTAGTTGGATTGGCGACTAGTTGCAGTACACACGGGACACGTCTCTTCCTTTCCACATCTGGGTCATCCCTTGTACTGACTGACAGTGATACAGTCATCTTCGCCCCAGCCCTCATGTCCTCCCCTCGCTCCCCCAATATGCATGCTCACCTGCGAGGCTAGCGCTTGCACAGGCAGCCCCAAGCTCGCACCAGAGAGGGCAAGGAGTGTATGTGTGGGTCCAGTTGCACGAGTGGGCTGTCTCAGGGTATGATGTGTTGCGGGACGCCGTCCACCTGCGTGGTGCCCCAAATGGAGACCCGGCCTGCATGGACTATGCATCACAGTCTTCGCCTTCCGGATCCGCCACCTGCGACACCCAGTGGCTGTGGCTGCCCTTGCGGCCAGGCCACGTCCGTCTGTGACTGATGGCCCACACATTCACTCTTTGGCCTCTCTGGGGAGGGCTCGGGGTGGTGGCGCACGCGCTTGCACTTAGTCGCAATGGCATGTGGCGTGGTTGGTATGATGGGCAATGGATGGGATGGTGCGAGCCACCTCCCGTGACGTCAGTGCTGCTCGTGCTGTGGTGCGTCCCCCTACACTTCCATCTGACTTGTGCCATGCTAGACGTTGAGGTTCTATTGCCTGCGTGATATGACCAGGAGGAGCGCAAGGAGACCTCTCACACACCATGCTCCACTGCCATCCTGTGCCCTGTATCGCCTGTGCGGATTGACTATGTTGGGGTTACACCTGGTCGACTGGGGCTGTGTGTGCCTTGTCAAGGGGCATGGCGGGCGCACAACAGGATCCAGCTTGTCCACAGAGGGTGGGCTGAGGTGCGCCTGGTACCGCTTTGTACGTGTGCCCGGCTGCTGTGCACACACGTGTTCACTCCCCCCGACAGGTGTCCTCTCACAATGCCCAGGGAAGCGGTGGTGTACTGTTCATGACCCCTCC
Organism: Calotriton arnoldi; assembly: GCA_963921515.1. Classification (NCBI taxonomy): domain Eukaryota; kingdom Metazoa; phylum Chordata; class Amphibia; order Caudata; family Salamandridae; genus Calotriton; species Calotriton arnoldi. The sequence continues at coordinate 618,499 of CAWUFW010008507.1, forward strand.
CAACACGGCGTGCTCCAACTTGGCATGTGCGCATCTACCCGTCGCACCCACCCACCTGAGCACTGCGTCCATACGACTTCACACGACACATGTGTGTCTTCCACAGTAGTGCTACTCATTTGCGTTGACATCCAATACCAGTGGACTACATGGTCATGTCACGACTGCCGTGTACTTCACATACTCTCATCCTCTCTCATTCGTACTTGTGAAATGAGTCAGCGGAGACAGTTTTGGTTTCAAACATTATATTGAGTCTTCTGTCCTCTGTGATGCAGTATAGTGGACACTACTGGCAGCGGAATACATGTTGAGGATATACTGAGCATGATTGCAAATGGGATAGGGTGTGGGGTTACATGTGATTGGCTGTTGCATGTGGGATGTGGGCTTCAGAGTGACATCTGCTTGGCCAAGGCTGTGCTAATGTACATTTACGTATAGCTGCGGAGCTGCGGACTTTGACACAGACGGTATACATGTAGCCTACCAGACCGCTTGGCATCATGGGCACAGTCCATCTCAGTTCCATGTGACAGGTTTGCTGCCGTTGTTCCTCATGCACGCGTGCATGTGAGATGACATCAGGGCATGTGCTTGCGTGCATGCAGCGGCGTGCCACTTGTTGTTGCACTGTGGTGGTTACTGGACATGTCACAGTCACTGGGGTCGTGTTGTTGTTGTATGCACTTGTCGTCCATGCAAAGGTCCTGGTATGGGATTCCCGGGGCGGGGGTGAGAGGGTGCAGCACCCACAGACTCCAGGCGACCTATTCATGTCCACTGAGCGGTGTGTGTGTCCATGGGCGCTGGATCCATGTCGTGTCCTGGTTGTTCGTGCAGTTCCGTCCATGTGGGTGCGATACACAGAGCCCATGCCACTGCCTCCCACGATGCATGCGGTGTTCCTGGATGTGATGGGGAACAGTGTGCATGTCCCGGTCATATCCGATGTCATGGCGATGTCGTTGATGGTGTGGTTACAGTTGCCGGTCGTTTGGTATGGCTGTTGTGGTGGTGACTGGCCAGATCCGTGCGGAAGCTAAGCATGGGTGCGGGGTTGGACATCATAGGTCACTCGGGGAACCTGCGTTGTGGTCCGACGAATTGACAGGTTGTCAGGTATGCGATGCCGTCCAGCAGGGCTTCCATGTCATTGGTGGTGTACATGTTTGCCAGCCAATGTAGCGGATGGTGGCTGTCAAGGTGTTGTTCGTAAGTTGTCCCTTGGAGGACCATGATGGGGCATGCTGGGTGACATTCGATGTAGCTGTTCTCGATGATCCGTCGTGTGGAGGCACAGTGGTCCCATTTCAGTGCGGGTGCGATGTTGGCCACATACGCCATGCCCCCATAGGCAGAGCAGGCCCTGTCGTGTGCGTCCAGAGGGAGGAGTAGTGGTAGCAGGTCCGCCTTCAGACATGCCGGGTTGGAGAGGCATATCTCGACGGGATGCTGGTATGGACACCTCCGACAGTAGAAGACGGGCATGACGCAGCTGAACAATGTGATGCGGTAAGTCAGTCGGTAACTTACGTTCAGCAGGGACAGGAGATCGCATCCCAATGTATGGAACAGGTTGGTTTTGTACAGCTTGAGCTGTTCGGCGTAGTTGGGTAGGTGTGTTGCGGTTGCCATTTCCCAGCGGTGCGTTGTGGTGGCGTGCTCCGGCTGTGTGTGCAGTCTGCAATGTGCACGCTCCGAGGTTGCTGTGAGCTCTGTGTAGTCGTAGGGAGACAGGACTTGTGTTCTGTTTGCTTGTTTGGAGGACACGGGCCCTCTTCCCACATGCTTCTCAGACAGTTCAAGGTCAGTGATGTGTGACTCCTTCCAATTAACTTGCATGTGGCCGACATGGGGGAGTGTTTTCTTCTTTCTTCCCCGTCCGTTGTGTGCTTCTGTGATATGCGCTATCTGCCCTGTGGTCGGTCTCCTCGGCATGCCTGTGTTGGTCTATTCTTGGACAATGGCTGTATTCACCGGCTTCTGTCGTAGGGCTGTGGTTTCGGAGTTGGAATGGAAGGTCATTCAGTGCTGTCTGCTCTCCCTTGTGTGGGCGGCAGGCTGCCTTTCCGCTCTGCGTTGGGCCTTGTGTGTGAATGTTATTCTTGGGCCACCTGTTGTCGGTCCCCGGGCTCTTTGGTGTTCCGTTTTATATGTCTTGTTCATATGTGCAGGGTGGTATGGGTGTTTCAGTGTGGTACTGGCGTTCCTCTTCCCGAAGGGGCCCTGCTTCTCCTAGTTGGTGTTGCCGCCGCTGTGTGCTTCGCCATGTTTGTTACACTGGGGTGTGTCCTGCTGTTGCGTGACTTCACTGACATGTGTGCGTCGGTTGTGTGGCGTTGGGTGTTGTCCGTGAATTGGGCGTTGGGGACATGTCTGTGGCAGGCCTGTCACGTGTCATGTGCGTTCGGGGTGGGGCTGATGTGTGTGCTGCTTGGTTGTGTCCCTGTGTCTGTGTGCGACGCATGCATGGCGCTGCGGTTGGCCTCTGCGTTGTGCGCATGTGTGGCGGCGTCATCGGCGCTTTGGGGCCGTGACGGGGTGGTTGGTTCCTAGTCCCAGGTGGTGTGTACACATGTGTTCCGCGATGTTACGATTTGGCCTGTGTGTCATATGTGGATGCAATGGTGGATGTGTAGTGTACACGCGCTGGTGGGGGTTGTCCGCTTTTCCGCCCTTGCACTGTGTGCGCTGTTTGCGTGCACTTGTTGTGTGTGTGCCTACCTGCGTCTCCGCGGTACGTTGCGTCCTTGATGGTGCATCAGCAGAAGCATGGGGAGGGCCTGCAGTGCTGGATTCATGCTCGGGGTGCCGCTTCTTCGTTGTCCGTGCTCGGCATCCGTGTTACCGCTTCGGTTTGTCGTACGGTATCTCTTGGCCGTGGGAGCCGTTTGTTTGCGGCATCGTAATTTATGCGCCGGGCGGGACGTGTTTCGTCGGACGGTGTGTGTCAGTTGAGCTGCGCCGCTACGTGTACGGACGCACTTTGATGGCGGACGGTGTTGCTGGCTTGCCGGCGGTGTTTGGCCTACTTTTCGCATCGTAATTGGACGGGCGTGTGGACTGCTGCGTGCCGGCGGTAACTGGTGCTTTTTGCATCCGCCAGCACGGCGGTAGTGCTTCCGCCCGACATCGTAATGTGCCCCTAAGTAATTAATTAAGAAAAATTGAGTATTGATAATATATTTTTTTGTTAATTAATTTTTAATTGGTTATTAATTTGTATTAAATATTATTTATTGATATTGGTAATTAATTTTTTGTTAATTAATTATTAATTGGTTCTTAATTTTTATTAAATATTATGTATTGGTATTGATAATTACTTTTTTGTTAATTAATTATTAATTGGTTATTAATTTTTATTACATATTATTTATTGTTGACATTTTTTTAATTTAATTATTAATTGGTTATTAATTTTTATTAGTTGATTAATTGAAAATTAATTTAATTGTGTGAAATTTTATGTGGAGTGTGTTGTGTGTTTATTGGGGAATAGGGTGGGAAGTATTTAATATTATTAAAGTAATTATTATTTTTGATATATTTGTACTTTATTTATTTATTTTTCTAAATTTATTAATAAATCATTATTTAATTACAATATTTATTTCATTTATAAGTATGTTATTTCTAACATCTACCTTGTCCAACGCTTTCCCTACTGTTGCACTCACTGGAGTGGGAATAGTAATTTTTACCCCTACGCTATCCAGTGCTTTCCCTACTGTTGCACTCTCTGGAGTGGGAATAGTAATTTTTAGTCCTACGCTATCCAATACTTTCCCTACTGTTGCACTTTCTGGAGTGGGAATAGTAATTTTTACCCCTACGCTATCCAGCGCTTTCCCTACTGTTGCACTCTCTGGAGTGGGAATAGTAATTTTTACCCCTACGCTATCCAGCGCTTTCGTAACTGTTGCACTCTCTGGAGTGGGAATAGTAATTTTTACTCCTACGCTATCCAGCGCTTTCCCTACTGTTGCACTCTCTGAAGTGGGAATAGTAATTTTTACCCCTACGCTATCCAGCGCTTTCCCTACTGTTGCTCTCTCTGGAGTGGGAATAGTAATTTTTACCCCTATGCTATCCAATGCTTTCCCTACTGTTACACTCACTGGAGTGGGAATAGTAATTTTTACTCCTACGCTATCCAGCGCTTTCCCTACTGTTGCACTCTCTGGAGTGGGAATAGCAATTTTTACCCCTACGCTATCCAACGCTTTCTCTACTGTTGCACTATGTGGAGTAAGTATATATATTAATTTATATGTATATGTTTAATTTATTTTAACATTAAGAGGCCCATTAGGATGGCGGGCAGACTTTCGTCCGCCCGCCACCCTAGCGGTGCTGGGACCGGCTGCCAGTGGTGCGGCAGTCCCGCACCGGCGATTAGGATGCCACCGCCACCGCGGCTGTGGCATCCTCCATTCCCAGCATTGTGGTGGGCGGTGCTCATAGCACCGCCCGCCACAATGCTGGGAATGCACTGCGTGCATTGTCATGCACAAGGTGACAGGCACCGTGAGGTGCCTGCCACCATGTCCATGACAATGCAGGGGGGTACCATAGGTACCCCCCATGTGCACCCGCCACCCCCCCAATACCCTGGGGGCCCGCAACGGGCCCCCGGAAGAGAATTCCGCATGGCTTTCCATGGCGGCAATGCTGCCACGGAAAGGCATGTTTCCGCCCCCATGCTAATATGGATGGCGGTGTTTGGCAGACACCGCCACCATATTAAACCCTTTTCCGCCCGGTCGACTTGACGACCAGGCGGAAAAGCGGCGGACGGTCTTCCCGTCCGCCGCGGTACCCCCGCCATACTAATATGGCGGGGGGTAAATGGGTGGTGGGCGGGGAAGGATGTAGGGCGGAGCGACTCCGCCATGCGGGTGGTGGCGATCCGCCCTACATCCTAATGGGCCCCTAAATGTATTAGTTATTATTTTTAAATATATTTTAATATTTTTAACTATATTTCTTTTAATTATATGTATTATTTACTTAATTTTACATTATTATTAAAACATTAAAAAACCGATATTTTTAACTTCGATATTTTTGACAACTATATATTTTTTTCGATATTTTTGTACTTACCTTTATGTAGATTGGACTTTTTGACTTTTTATTTTTGACTTCTATATTTCTGTGTCGATATTTTTGCAGGTCGATTTTCTGTCCGTCGATATTCTGTCATACATTCAGTTTTGCTCACTTCCTTTCTCAGAGAGAGAGAACTGTCTCATCTGGAGATGAAGGAAGTGACCCGAATAGGGTCACCCGGGTCACTCGTGACCACCTCTCAGCCTTCCAAACAAATGAAGAGTTGGTCAGACAGTAGAGAATTCAAACCAAAGTTATTTATTAGTCATACACTCGAGCAGAGTCCAGTCTGACCAGCCTCCTTGGATTGCTGCAGAGGGACTGACCCCCGCCAACATGGTCATACTTGATATACAATCCAGTACCCGTAAGGACACGCCCAGACTGGAATTTTCCAGTTAGTAGCTAGTGAACAAAGGAGACACAGAAGGGTGAGCTACAATCCTAAGACCGGGTACATGCTATCTCAGTTCCAAGGTTATTCTGCTCGTGCCCGCCACTCTAAGGGTGGGAGCAGACCTATCTAACGAGAAATGTATGCAATGACAAGACAGTCTATTCATTAGTGCAGCGAAGCTCAACCTTGGAGAAATAGAAAAAAACATTGAGGCTGCTTTCTGCTGAGACAAACAGAATGAGACAGAAGCTTAGTTTCGGTCATGGTTCAAAATGGCAGTTGAATACAAAATGGTGCCGCAAATGCTAAATCGTACAATGCAAGAAGTCGACCAAAAACATTTTCCATTCCAACAGAGATTTTGAATCAGATCCTTTTTCATTGCCCTGTGGTGTCCCTCAAGGACTTTATTTAAGTCCAATGTTGTTTATGTGTACGTAACATCACTTTCCAGTCTTATCACATCCTATGGTTTTTCTCTTACTGGCCTCCATAGCGACAACGATAATACCATCATCACATTTAGCAATTGTGTGAAGCCAGTCATTGATTGGATGAGCTTGAATTTCCTCAAATTCAACTTGGAAAAAACAGAAGTCATCCTTTTTGGCAGAGAAACTGCCTTCTGGTCCCCGACCTGGTGGCCTCAAGAGCTAGGTAATCTGCCAATACCAACCAAGAAAGCAAAAAATATAGAAATTCTTGTAGACAGAAAACTGACATTTGGTGACCAAGTTAATGATACCATTTCCTCTTCATTCTACACTATCAGAACAGTAAAGAAAATTCTCCCTTATCTTCCTGAGACACTACAGAAAAGTGTTGTGATGGCTTTAGTCAGGTCTAAACTCGACTTTTGTAACGGTCTGTACCGGAACATGCAACAGTAATATCTAAACAGACTCCAGGTTCTCCAAAATGCAGCTGCACGCATGCTGCTACGCATTCCAAAATATCAGTCTGCTAGACAGGCGCTACATTGGCTACTTGTCAAACAGAGAATCATCTTTACAGCCATGTGTATTACCCACATGACACTCTATAACAGAGGCCCAAAATATCTGCAAATAAGCTTCGAATGGTATCGTCCCATTAGACAGCTGCGCTTTCTTAACACAAAAAAATGTGTTTATTCCTAATTTCAGACGCTCTTCATGGGGCAGAAGAGGTTTTGTGGTCATTGCTGCGATAACATAGCCTACCCTTCCCTTAAATAATAAATCCATCTGATCTCTTGCTCTTCAGGAAAGCACTGAAAACCTGGCTTTTTAACAACTACGATGTATGTGCTTATTCAACCCAGAACTGTTTAGCCCACTGTATTGGAAGCCTAGCATAACATAATGGATATTTTAAAAGTAAATTCAAGTAAAATATTTATTATTAACATGGAAATGAAAAACAAAAATTTACAGCACATTAAGCCATCAAATTAAATGTTTATTAAATAATAAAATAATTTTAGTTATAAATTTTACTTTTTAAATCATCGTAATTAAAACAATACTCACACTCACTAGCTTTTTTATTTTTTTTATATTCAGTAAACCTGAATGGACGGATATTTTATTAATTTGAAAAAATACTTTCTTTAAAAAAATTTAAAAGTTTATTTTATTTTTTAAATTATGTTTATTATTATTCAAATTAAATGAGTTCAACATTTAAATTCTTTAATTTAAAATGATATATATTTATATATGTGTGTGTGTGAGTGCGTTTTAAGTGATACGTATTGTATAATTATTCACTTAAGTTTAAAATATCAATTATTATTAGGCATTTTTTGTCACCTATATGTTGATATGAAATGTTGAGATAATTTAATTTATTTAGCATTATTTCATATGGGTGTTATTTTAATTCCCTGCATCCAATATGTTCTTTGGCATTTGTTGTTGTTCCAGTGTTTGGTCATGTGGGTGCTTGACTTACTCATAGTCTAGGCTAGAGGACATTTGAGCCCGTTTTGAAACATTAAGGGCTGCAGTAAGTGTACATTATAGATTGGTATTATGTTAGGAGCTGATTACGACTTTGGTGGTGCGTGAGCGGGACGGTGGCATGACGCCCGCCAGATAAGGAGTTTTCAACTGGTCTGGCGGGTGGTCCTTTGGCTTTTCCATCGTGGTACCTTTGAAAAAGGCCCTGCAATGGGATCGCCAAAGCAAGTTCCTGCATGGCATGGACTGTTTCGTCCATGCCGTGTAGGACCAGGGCATGCATGCTCACAGGGGGGCACACCATCTGCCACCTACATGCATCTCAGTGTACAGGGATAACATGTGGCCCTGTAGGCCCCCATTTGTTTTCTCACTGCCAGACTTTTCATGGCGAGATCATCGCCATGAAAAGGATGGTGGTGGGGAAACGCAAGCATATTGCTGCCCCAGACCGCCGCGTCACAGCCAGGGAATGCGGTTCCCTGGCAGTTGCACCGGTCCCAATACGATCTGATCGCCGTACTTGTAATACAGTGGTCGGACCACTGGTGCACCTCCACCACAGGTTCGGCGATCCAATGGATCTCCGAATTTGTAATAAGGCCCTTAGGGGCCGATTCTGATCTTGGCCGGAAGCGCACCGAATACGATTCGTCCGGAAAAAATATGAGCCGAACGCGGTTTCCCCGACCGATTCGTACAGTCGTCCGAGCGAGCAAGTACGATGCGATTGAACGCGAAATCGCCGACCGACTCGTTTCCGGGTCCGAACCGGTCCGTCCGACTCGTTCGCACTCGATTCGTACCGCGCAATGGAGACGTTTTACGACCGAGCCAGTACGATGCACGATCCGGACAGCCGGATCGAGTCGAAGCCTCCGACATGAAAAAGCTCTCGGAAGCGGACTTCGGGGGTCCGTGCCGGACCCCCCTTCACCCATAGCCGTATGAGTCGGACGGTCCCCCCTATACATGCGTGTACGGTGCAGATGGCACCAACGTGTACCCACTACAGGGGGCCCCCTTGTGTGCAACGTACCCATTGAGTCAATGGGAGCTCATGTACACGTCATACGACCGGCTCCCATTGACTTCAATGGGAGTCCGACTGAACCGAGTCCGGCAGCATACGGCCGCATCGTACTCGCTCGGTCGGACTGCAGGGGTCCGGCTCGGTCGGAAAACAATCCGGATCCGGATCGGTCGGAGTGCTCTCCGACCCAGATCAGAATCGGCCCCTAAGTCTTTTGTGGCTGTATGTTTTATATTAGCATGTCCCGACCAAACCGCTCCTTAAATTGTCATAAGCCCCTCCCATTTAGTAGCAATTATTTCCCATTTCCCACCCTTTCCTCCCAAATTTACTTCTAATTACAGATTCCTACATGTAAGGAGATTTGTGCCACTGTGAAGGAGATCTCTGCACAGAGAAGGTAGGAAAGGTCAAGGTGGAGGCAGAGGTCTTTGGCCATAGGTTTGGTCATTCAATTTTGTAGCATGTGAGTAGTACAAATGTTGTACTACTTTGCATACCACAAAATGCAGTGTAAGAATTTGGCCCAGGTTTTCTAAAGTGTTATGTTCTTCAAGGATGCAAAAAGAGATCATTGAGTTTTTCAGCGATGAAAAAACAGATAATTCATTGAACAACTCATGGTTTTGGGAATGATACAAAGCCTAGTTTCACAATAACCGAGAGAAAAAACTTAAAGGACCTGCTTACTGATATGGAAACCACCATTGTGCTCATATCTTTCAAACTAGTTTCTTTTTCTTTGCTGCTTTGCCATTTTAGTAAAATACCAATTTTGATAATCAACCCATGATTAAACATGTGACAAAACACTGAAGATCATATTTGTAAGAAAAAGTCTCTTTTTGCATGATCACACCCATTTTTTGGCCTCACTGCATGTGCTCTAACTCCATAAAACTTGTTAAATTGTTTCAAATCCCTGATTGGGACATTTAACTTACCAATAGGTCCCTATTATATGGTACCTCTGAGAAATTGGGTTATTGGTTGATGGGGGTGTTACCCCTTCTCAAGCAACAACCACAATCCTTGTCAGGGGGAACCACAAAAGTCAGTAAATTAACCAGTGCTTAACTACCTGGAGCTTGGCACAAAAGCAGTCAGGCTCAACTTATAGGCAATGTGTAAAGTATTTATGCAACACTGAAACAGAAAAAAGTGAAAAGACCACACAAGAAAAATCCCACGCCAATTTAGAAAAGTAGAGTGCATTTTAAAAAATAAAATCATAACAGGACGACAAAAATACAATCAGTAGAGCTGGAGATATGCAATTTCAAACTTTCGTCAAAAAATGGTGCCAAAAAGCACAAAAACGCCAAATTGGATTATCTGGTCGCGCTGGACCGGGACAAAGTCACAAGTCACAAGTTCAAGGCAACAATGGGCCAGTTACAGGACCGAGTTTGGCCCACTGGGCAATGTACCTGGTTGTACTTGGGGCCACAGCAGCCTAGCTGAGCAGTTTTGAAGCTGCCATTTCGACTTGTAAAATCACACTTTTTAAACGTCTAAACCTTTCTTTTTAAATAGTAGCATGTCACCCCTGAATTAGGCCTTACCATCCCTAAGGCAAGGTGTATAGAATTTAAAAGTAGGACATGTATTCCATGTTTTACATGTCCTTACAGTGATAAAGGCCTTCACACTAGACACATCCCAGGGGTGATCCCAGTGCTATGCACAGGGAAGAAAGATTTTGGCAGAGCAGTGCACTGGGGGATTGTTTAAGGCTAAACCCCCAGGAAATTATGTCAAAGTGAGCAGGGTTACCCCTGGGAACTTTTTTCCAATTGGTCAGGGAGTTTCCCCCAACCACAAGCTAGTTCCAGGCGTAAATATAGCACCCCTGGATACCTTCTTCAGCACACCTCTGGAACTGTGGAAGACAGAAGAAGGACTGCGCCTGCTGTTGAGAACTGTAAGGAGAACCTTAATGGCTGGACCTGCTTCCACTTGTACCAACTGGATCTGCCCTGGACCCTGTTGGACTGGTGGCTTCTGTTGAAGTGAGTCCTCACCCAAAGTGCTGTTTCCAAGGTCCTGGAATCCTTGGCTCATATTAGAGTGTACTCCTTCTGCTCCTACTCCTTCTGCCCAAATCTAAAACCTGGAACTTACAAACTTTTTCAAACATTTTTGCCTCGAGAACCGACAGAAGACTGGGACCAACCTGCTGATCTAATCCACCGAGGATGCATCGTGGGGGGGGCTGACTCCACCACAGCTCCTGCTACATTCTTCTCCACAGCAGAAAATCCGATTCAGCAGGCCCGATGCTGACCAGCATCCAATGGTGTCAAACCCTCTCTGGCTACAGTATGCAGCCTTGTTCCGCTGTAGGAATCTGACTTCCAGAAAAGAGACTTAGGGCCTGATTACGATGTTGGCAAATGTGACGGATATCCCATCCCTCATATTACAAGTTCTATTATGTCATTCTATTATCCCATCCGCCAAGATAGTAATCAGGCCCTAACTCAGATGGTAGAAATCTACACTGGACCTGACGCCAAGCAGCATTTAATTAGCGTCTGTTGGTACGGAAAAGTCCTCTACATGGTGAGAGGTATGTACCCTTGCCCTGATTTCCCAACTCTACGGTTGCTGTGATCCCTAATGCTGATTTTTTTTGTCATAGGCTAACAGGGATCATGTCTGTGCACCATGACATAGGCCTATCTCATGGATTCTGGACTTGTTGGATCGAGAAGGGAGCCCAAAAGGCTACCCTCATAGTGGTGGAAGGCTAGTATGGTGGTGACAGTATACTGTGTAGTGATCAGTAGTAATGAACAGGACTTTTTTACCTTGTGTCACTGGTTTGAGTCCTACAGGCTCACTCATCTTTTTGAAAGTTCCACTGCTGTGTGCTTAACTCACCCTTGGTCTACATCAGGTAGATGTGTGGTACTGCATTGCACAAGTGTAGTGACTCTGTGCTGGATGTGTGTGTGACTGGGAAGGGTACAGTACAGGGAAGATGAAAAAGAGATGTGCCCTCTTCAAAAATGCAGAACCTCAACATAAATCTTCTAAGACCCAGACCCGAAATTACATTTAGTATCTGGAAATGGACTATAAGAAGGGGATGTTGAGTTCCCAAAATGTGATATCTGCCAAGCAGCCAGAAAGCTGTGTGAAGAGGTAAAGCTCTGCAAGACTTCTACCAATGAGCAGGATTGGAGGCCAAGGCCTGCTAGTCTTCCTGCTGGGTGAGGGAACATCTCCTAAGAACCCCATACCACCTGCCCTGGAGCACAATCACCTGCCTGATTGCGAAGACCAGTGTCCCTGTGAGGAATACGAGAGAGCTGGAGGGAGCGATATCCAGTGGGGAACCCTGCCAAGAGGATTTTCCTGATTGAGGTGTGAGGAGAGCATCTACACACCAATCAGTTCGTTGCCAGTTTGCAGGACCAGTTTGGAAAACTCCATATGCCAGGAGACGCCGCTGTGATCTCAGCCATGTGAAGTGCGCCGTACAGGTAGCACCAAGCCCACACCAGACCCCATATGCCAGAAGGGGCCATGGTGGACTTAATTGGGCCAAAGCGTGAGATTTTTTTGATGGCGGCTGCCCCGAATAGTCTGTACACCAGAAGGTGCTGCCAGCATTGCTGTGGCCAACATTTTAGGCCATAGCCTGGACTAAAGGATTACTGCAGATGCGGGCATAGCCCACCTACAGCACCGGACTGCTTCCCTGAGGATTGCAGGATGCCGTTGAGGGTGTCACATCCTCACCAGAGCTCCAGTTAACAGCCAAAGAACTCCACCCCCGTTTTTGCTAGTGGCAGTTCAATTTATCTTTTGTATCTGCAGAGCTGGAGCAGCTCTGATTGCTAGCACTCGCTGCTCCGCTGAACACTGTCACTCCGCCGGAGTGGGTAAGACTGACACGGGCCTTTGGGGCCCAAGGGGGATCACTGCTGAAGGTGCTGTGGCACCATAAACACCTCTGACTGAAAGCTGTAAGAGTCAAAAAGGGACTCTTGAGTATGGCCTAGTAGTTTCATTCCCTATGCGTCCACCAGCGAATGGGGAATAACACTAAGCACTTGACCTGAAGGATTGTGGGACAGGGATTAGCCTGACAACTATTAGAGCCCCGACCTACAGGGGGATTTTATTGCATTTGAATGTCGCAACTCTTTGTATGTGTAAAATTAGAAATAAAATACTATTTTTTCTTATAAAAGGAAGTATTTGACTGTACCTTGATTTATTGTTCGTACCATCTGCAATTTGAGTTATGAGTCATGCTCACTGACCTGTATCTATATCCCCCCAAGGGAGCCTTGATGGCTCGACCACAGCTACCACTGAGAGTCAAGTGCAGCTAGGATACCTGTCTCAGTTGAGCAGGATCCATAGTAGGCCGTGCCCCGGGACATCATGATTTAATGTCCTCAACTACCACGGTTGAGTCCAGTAGCCCCTGAATTCCCCATGGGCCTCTGAAAAGGGTTCTTATAATGTTGATCGTCACTCCCTCACAGCCTGCCTGAAAACTAACCTTTGTCCCTGTCTAGTGCAACCAGATGCCCGCAGTTGGCGCTTTGCGCTATTTGGCATATTTGTATTTAAAACTTTAATAAGTTATATCATGGGTTCCCCTTATTGGATTTTTTTGTTTTGGTGTCATTTTGTTCTTTGAACTATTCTCTATTTCAAAAAATTGGAGTGGATTTTTTATCTTGTTGTGTTGTCATTTCTTTTTATTGTTTTGTTTACTTATAAATGCTTACATATTTCTGATGGTAATCCTGTCTAATCTGTCCCTTAGCCACCAGGAGATGAGCTCAGGTTCAAATTCCTGAAACTTTTACTAAACCTTACAAGAATAGCAGTATTATTGCTTGTGGTGGACTACCATTAACCCAAACTAATAATCCACTTTCTCACAATAAGACATCAAAAAGCAATGGAATTAATGCAGAGGGGAATTTTTCTATAGCATAGTAACATTATTATCATTGTCAGACCATTACTCTGCATCCATGTTACAAAGAGATTAATTGTGCTCCTACTTCAACTGCTACAGAACACGTATGTACGAGGATGCACCACACCTAAATTAAAAACACAACTTGGTATACTTTCAGGTTACACATTCAAAATGTCATTGTTTTCTTAATGAAACAGATTTCCTCTCCCAGTAATCTAAGATTATAGCTCTGACAAAGGAAATTTTTCTCCATGGACATGGGAGGTGAAATTTTATGGCAAATCTATCTGCCCTTATTTTCCATTACAAAAGACATTTACATATTAGGAAGTAAACTTGTGTGAGATATTTTTAAAAAGCATAAATATATATGTATGAGACTGCTGAGATCCTTCTTAGCAGTAGTCACTCCCAATAAATAAACTAAATTAGCACTATCACAATTATGTTACTTAATAATGGGCACTAACTTTAAATTATAAGAGAAACTCTTTGCCATGGAGTAATCCAAAAAGCATTTTTTTTGTCTTAAGCAGAGATTTTATAAATATGCGAATAAAACTGGATCACTATTGACCAAACATTTACAAACACAGACAATCTCGAGATGTATCCCCTCATTTCTAGGCACAATTGACACTATCTTTAGAAAATAAGGACACATTTACAGCATTCACTTTTTTGTGTAAATCTCTTCCAGGAAGAATCGGTTGACTTGAAGGAGGTCGAGGCAATCATAAATGTCACAAAATTACCCATGGTCATTAAGGCTAATAGGGATATCCTGGACCTCCCCATCACAGCAGAAGAAGTCACTAGTGCCATAGGTGAACTGCACCCCAACAAATCATCAGGACCCAATGGCTTGACAAATAGATTTTACAAACAGTTTGAATCGGACCTGACATCTTATCTAGTGACCCTTTTCAGTTCTATACTCCAATCACAAATAGTGTTGTTTTAAATTGTGAGGGCAAATATCTCCCTATTTCATACACCAGGCAAACCTGACAGTGATTGTAAGTCATACCGACTGATAGCAATTTGAATTTGGATGTTAAAATTTTGATGAAAGTGCTTGCTAACAAAATATTGCCTCACTTACCTTTCCTAATAGACCTTGATCAATCGGGTTTCATCCCGCAGAAACAAGCAACAAATACCACTTGACGAGTGTTTTACCTCATTGAAATAAAAAAATCACAATCTCCTATTGATCAGGTAACTGGATGCTGAAAAAGCCTTTGACAGGGCCAAGTGGGTGTTTTCCTTCCAAGTACGAGAAGCTGTAGGTCTGGAACCCTGCATACAAAGCTATAAACAGCCTACAGAAAACATTCTAGTTAAAGGAGAGAGGTTGGAATATATTCCAACTGCAAGAGGGAAAAGGTAAGGCTGCTCCTTCTCTCTATTACTGTTTGCTCTGGTTGTTGAACCATTGGTGACAACAGTGTAGCAGTATAGCAGTATCCAGACATCAGGGGGATGCCCTTTGGGGGAGAACACCACAAAATCCATCTGTTTGCAGATGACATATTGCTAACAATAACTTACCCTCACAATTCTAATAAAGGTCTAATGGAAGCACTAGACTTATATGGTTAAGAGTTCAGTTTCAAGGTAAACCGAGCCACATCAGATATGTTAAATCGGCCTCCCTACAGCCCTTATCCACGAATAACAGACAATACCCCCTTTCACTGGGCCACCAACAATGCAAAATGTTTGGGGATATAGACCACAACAAAGCTCAGGGCACTACATGCTGCAAATTATCCCACATTATTATCATCCATCACTACCGAACTGCAAAGATGGAGCACTTTTTACATATCATGTCTGTGCAGATTAGCTGTGATTAAGCTAAATATATATAATCCTTGTCTGCTTTATA
This sequence comes from Calotriton arnoldi, assembly GCA_963921515.1. Lineage (NCBI taxonomy): Eukaryota > Metazoa > Chordata > Amphibia > Caudata > Salamandridae > Calotriton > Calotriton arnoldi. The sequence continues at coordinate 633,838 of CAWUFW010008507.1, forward strand.
TTTTCAAGGCCCACCCAGTCCTGTATAGGGACCTGCAGAGTCTTCGGAAAGGTATAGACAGTTTTATTTAAGCAGGGAAGAGGACACACTTTTCTGAGAAAGTGTTGAAAACTCCTAGAACTTCTGGGGGGCTGGGATCACCATATATATTGAAATACTACCAGACAGCACAGCTCGGGGTTTTCTTTGCATGGTCCCTTTATGAAACAGAATGCCACTGGGTCCACATGGATGCAGCAGTAATGGTGCAAACTCCATGGGCAATTCCCTGGCTTATTTACGTCTGCACGTCCTAAAGTATGCTACTACGCCGCAATATTGAGGACTGCCCAAGAGATATGGGACTTTGTCACATATAACCATTGCCTCACGTCATTTCCATCACCCTTTAACCCATCCCTGGACACTCCAGATTTCTCATCAGTACTCTTACAATTAGACTTCTAGGTGTGGGATGCTCAAGGGTGTAGAATGCTGCCAGATTTGTTTCGGGGGAGAGATTCAAATAATTTCTGAAATGGAAGCAGGAATTTCATCTCAAAGAAACAGCATGCATGCACCATTTCCAACTGAATCACTGGGCTCTCCACCCTGAGAATAAGGCAGCCGCAACCAGACCGCCCACACCCTGGGAAAAGCTTTTTTTGACTTATGCCACCCAAAGGTCGATATATCTATTATCTACATGATACTAAGAGATGTAGGCCGAAATTCTGTTTGGTGGTAGATGGAGCAATGGCAACTGATTCTGGGTGCTAACATGTCAGCATCCCATGGCAGAAGTCTTGGTATGATATTCCCCTTCTATGCAAAAGTGACCAGAACAGAGAATCAATGTACAAGCATATGACAAACTAGCATCTCACCCCACTGAAACTGAAACAAATGTAAAACAACACTGATGACATATGCTGGAGGGCATATGGGAAAGAGGGGGCGGTACTACACATATTTGGTGGTTTTGCTCCAAATTGCACATTTTTTGGAAGGTAATGCCTAGCCATATAATGGGGTAGTAGGTTACCGGATATGACCAGAAGCACTAACAATCCTACTGGGCCTTCCTTCTTCTGCAATCGCAAATCTTTCCTTATCTGACTAGAGACTTATATCTAATACGTTACTTGCAGCCAAGCAACTGATTGCACAAAGATGGACATCTGCAGCTATCCTTTAAACCATACTGGTCATGGAAAATCTGACTTTGGACCTAAAATTTTAGCGGCAAGAAATGTGAGAAACGATGGCACTTTTTCCTGGACTACCTATCAAACAGAGGGTTATTACTTGCCTGCCCAAGAACACTGAGATTATTGTGCCTAGTGACACCATTATCTAATTGATTAGGTTGCTTTTTGTATGCACTTAATAAGCTCCAGGAGGGAAAGTTAGGGGAAGTTTATGTGGCAATACATGAGCCGACTGTGTTATTGTGGTTTTCTCACAAATCCACCCAGGAGAGAGCGAAGGGGAGGGAGGTGAGGGCTTTTTGGGTATGGGAAATACAAATGAGCGGATAATTGCAGCTAACATTATGTAATACTCTTGGAAATGTAATTGGTAAATCCTTTGGGGCATATTTATTAGGCCTGGGCATTGAATTCCGTTCCGCTCGCGGAATTTGCGGAAGTTGGACAATTTCGCGTTCCGCGGAGAGCGCGGAACTGCCATCAATTCCGCGATCCGCGGCGAAGCGGAATTATTTTCTTGTTCGCGCTTTAAAAATGCATTCTAGCGTGCGCGATTATGACTTACCGGGATTCCTGCGTTCGCCGACGGGTTTTCCTATTCGTTCGCGGGCGCCACGAGATTTCGGTAGCCGGCCGCGCGATCCTGCGAGAGTTTGCGATCGCGAACACGTCATTCGATGCGCCATCGGACAACGCGAGAGTGTGCGATCGCGAACACGTCATTCGTATGCGCCATCGTGCACCACGAGAGAGATTGCGGTCGCGAACACGTCATTCGGGCGCGCCATCGGATTTCCGGCGGGATCTTTGTAAACCTGCGATCCCGAACACGCAACATTTTCAATCTGGAGAAGAATAATATCGCGAGCAGCATAAAACCTTCTATAAACTGATGATTTCCATGGGAAAAAAACCTCAGATTGATATTTGGGTGTGTTTTTTTTTCATTTTGTGGGCGGGGGGAGAGGGAGGAAGTGCCACAGAGTCTACTACTTCCTGTTCCTTTCCAGCAGGCTCCTCCCAGTGCTTTCTCCATCTCTTGTTCATTTTTCACTTGGATTTGAGCTGGAAGGATCACTGTTTGTGTCTGCTGCATCATTATCATTTGATTTGATTTGAGGATTTTTCGATTTGAGATTTTACAAGTAAGTTGGTGTTGTTTGATTGGGTCATTGCAGTTGCTGCAATTACAATTTTTTTAATTTTCATCATTTTTAAAAATAAATATAGTGGTGGGTAGCCACTGTAGCCAGTAGGCCCAGAGCTAGTCATGGGTTGGTGCATGATGAAACATGATGAAACAACTGTTCCTTTGCTGTGTGATGTATTTTTTAATTTCAAACATCATTTAGGGGGCATGGATGGCGTTGGATTGAATTGCAAAATGTGTATTTTTGGGTGTATTTCCGTTTTTGTGCTGTGTGCTAAATGCATGCCTTAGTTGTGTGTGGTGTGCTGCAGGCCTTCTTTAGCCCTGTGGATTTTCGTTTTTGCATTTTATTGCATTACAGGCAAAGCAGTGTTGTTTACCATGCATCCTTTGCATGGCTATTATAGGTCTGTTTTCAGTACATTGTTTTCCAGGCCTCCTGCTTGTTGCTTCTGATTTGTGAGTGTCCATGTGGCTGGTAGCCATTTCTGGTGGGAGTATTAAGTGTGCTGCTTTTTTGCCATATAGGCCTGCATGTGTTTCGTTTGTGACCTAGGCTTCTTGTTGTTGTGGGCCTGGCCATGAGGCTGGTGGCCATTTTGAAGCCAGGCAGTGTGCTTTTTGCCATAGGCCTGCATTGTCTGTCTTCAGTTTCTTGTTGTTGTGGGCCTGGCCATGAGGCTGGCGGCCATTTTGAAGCCAGGCATAGTGCTTTTTGCCATAGGCCTGCATTGTCTGTCTTCAGTTTCTTGTTGTTGTGGGCCTGGCCATGAGGCTGGCGGCCATTTTGAAGCCAGGTAGTGTGCTTTTGCCATAGGCCTGCAAGCTTGTAGCCTAGTCTGCCAACAGGCCTTTCATCCAGTGGGCCCAGAGGTAGTCAGGGGTGCACGAAACAACTGTTTCTGTGTGTTCTGTTGAATATAAACATCATTTAGGGCACATGCATGGCATTGGATTGAATTGCAAAAAGTGTATTTATTTTTGGGGTGTATTTCAGTTTTTGGGGGTGTTACATGCCTTAGTTGTGTGTGGTGTGTTGCAGGCCTTGTTTAGCCCTGTGTATTTTCGTTTTTTCATTTTATTGCATTACAGGCAAAGCAGTGTGGTTTAGCATGCATCCTTTGCCTGGCTATCGTAGGCCTGTTTTCAGTACATTGTTTTCCAGGCCTCCTGCTTGTTGCTTCTGATTTGTGAGTGTCCATGTGGCTGGTAGCCATTTCTGGTGGGAGTATTAAGTGTGCTGCTTTTTTTGCCATATAGGCCTGCATGTGTTTCCTTTGTGACCTAGGCTTCTTGTTGTTGTGGGCCTGGCCATGAGGCTGGTGGCCATTTTGAAGCCAGGCAGTGTGCTTTTTGCCATAGGCCTGCATTGTCTGTCTTCAGTTTCTTGTTGTTGTGGGCCTGGCCATGAGGCTGGCGGCCATTTTGAAGCCAGGCAGTGTGCTTTTTGCCATAGGCCTGCATTGTCTGTCTTCAGTTTCTTGTTGTTGTGGGCCTGGCCATGAGGCTGGCGGCCATTTTGAAGCCAGGCATAGTGCTTTTTGCCATAGGCCTGCATTGTCTGTCTTCAGTTTCTTGTTGTTGTGGGCCTGGCCATGAGGCTGGCGGCCATTTTGAAGCCAGGTAGTGTGCTTTTTGCCATAGGCCTGCAAGCTTGTAGCCTAGTCTGCCAACAGGCCTTTCATCCAGTGGGCCCAGAGGTAGTCAGGGGTGCACGAAACAACTGTTTCTGTGTGTTCTGTTGAATATAAACATCATTTAGGGCACATGCATGGCATTGGATTGAATTGCAAAAAGTGGATTTATTTTTGGGGTGTATTTCAGTTTTTGGGGGTGTTACATGCCTTAGTTGTGTGTGGTGTGTTGCAGGCCTTGTTTAGCCCTGTGTATTTTCGTTTTTCATTTTATTGCATTACAGGCAAAGCAGTGTGGTTTAGCATGCAGCCTTTGCCTGGCTATCGATAGGCCTGTTTTCAGTACATTGTTTTCCAGGCCTCCTGCTTGTTGCTTCTGATTTGTGAGTGTCCATGTGGCTGGTAGCCATTTCTGGTGGGAGTATTAAGTGTGCTGCTTTTTTGCCATATAGGCCTGCATGTGTTTCCTTTGTGACCTAGGCTTCTTGTTGTTGTGGGCCTGGCCATGAGGCTGGTGGCCATTTTGAAGCCAGGCAGTGTGCTTTTTGCCATAGGCCTGCATTGTCTGTCTTCAGTTTCTTGTTGTTGTGGGCCTGGCCATGAGGCTGGCGGCCATTTTGAAGCCAGGCAGTGTGCTTTTTGCCATAGGCCTGCATTGTCTGTCTTCAGTTTCTTGTTGTTGTGGGCCTGGCCATGAGGCTGGCGGCCATTTTGAAGCCAGGCATAGTGCTTTTTGCCATAGGCCTGCATTGTCTGTCTTCAGTTTCTTGTTGTTGTGGGCCTGGCCATGAGGCTGGCGGCCATTTTGAAGCCAGGTAGTGTGCTTTTGCCATAGGCCTGCAAGCTTGTAGCCTAGTCTGCCAACAGGCCTTTCATCCAGTGGGCCCAGAGGTAGTCAGGGGTGCACGAAACAACTGTTTCTGTGTGTTCTGTTGAATATAAACATCATTTAGGGCACATGCATGGCATTGGATTGAATTGCAAAAAGTGTATTTATTTTTGGGGTGTATTTCAGTTTTTGGGGGTGTTACATGCCTTAGTTGTGTGTGGTGTGTTGCAGGCCTTGTTTAGCCCTGTGTATTTTCGTGTTTGCATTTTATTGCATTACATTACAGACAAAGCAGTGTGGTTTACCATGCAGCCTTTGCCTGGCTATCGTAGGCCTGTTTCAGTACATTGTTTTCCAGGCCTCATGCTTGTTGCTTGTGATTTGTGAGTTTCCATGTGGCTGGTGGCCATTTCTGGTGGGAGTTATAAGTGTGCTGCTTTTGCCATTTAGGCCTGCATGGTTTTCCTCTTGGCTTACTGCTTGCATCCATCCCCTTTGCCAGCTGCAGCTCCTGAATGATGTGATGAGCAAATAATTTATTGCCAAACAGGGTCCACTTGTATTACATTTGTATTTTGGTAGTCCTGACAGTGTACCCAGTATACCAGGAAAGCCCTTGTTGACAGTCTCACAAATGGCTACACTAATTTATATCTTTTATTTGTTTGTTTGTACTACTAGTAATTGAACCACAACAACAAATGCAACGTTTCACTGATGTTCTTCTCCTGTCTTCTTTGCTTTTAGGTGCACAAAAAGACAGAGGAGGAGGTGTCATCATCAACATCACCCGTTGTACTGCCAGGCTGAAGTCCTGCTGCGCGTCACGTCCACGTGTGACCACAGACATCTCTGCAACTTGTGCACCTGCGTCCTGCTGACATCTGAAGAAGATGGCCCCAAAGAAAGATACAAGGTCCTCCAGTAGCAATAAAGTTGCCAGTCAGAAGGGAGAGAAGAAGGAAGTGGCACTTGCCAAGACTGGGGTGCCGGCCGATGTGTTTTTGGGGAAAAAAACGTACGCCTGCAGCAGCGGTGTCCAGCGGGGACCAAGCTGGGAGCAGCACCTCTGCATCAGTGGCCCCACCCCAGCAACCTAGGCCCAAGCCCATGACTGTGGCAGAGGTAGCCAGTCTACTAACGACCAGTGATGTTGAAATGTCATTATCGCAAAGTAGTACCCAATCCACGCACTCGCAGGCGCAAACTCAGGAGATAAGTGGGCAACCCCAGCTGCAACCCGAACCGCAGCTGGAACTGCAACCACAGCCGCAACCCCAGCCGGAAACGCAACCCCAGCCGGAAACGCAACCCCAGCCGGAAACGCAACCACAGCCGGAACCACAGCCCACAATAGTAGCTGTTCCACCTGAAGTAGGGGCAGTTCAGGAAATCGAGCTTTTTGCAGGCGGAGAGGAGCAAGTCACTGTTCCAGAAGATCCAGTGTCTTCCATACCCCCAACAAGGAAAAGGAGGCTTAGTACATCAACTTCTTCTTCAAGCCCCGCTTCTGATGATCTAGATGCCACTTGGAAGCCACCAGCTCAGCCTGAGAGTGATGCACACCACAAGACAAGGCTAGTGAAAAGGAACGTTCCCGAAAGCCTTACAGTTATGGAGGTCGATTTAGACGAGGGGGTGATGATGATGAAGAGCCAGTCATCACGAACATCACTCCTGGGCCTGCGGAGATGGAGACCAACATTATTAGACTATCCCAAATCGCTGCGAGGGATGTAGCACGGATACCACCAACACAGGTAACGCCAACACGACCTCCAGCTTCCATATTTGCCTTTGCAAAGGCCCGGCAGGGACCTACATCAAGCTCAACCACCACCTCAGTAGGTGGTGGTAATGTAAGTGCACAGAGTCAAATTCCATGCACACCCTCCATTTCATCTGGTATTGAAAGTGGCACCTACAGCAGTGCCAGAAAGTTCTCCTCCCCAGTTTGGGACTTCTTTTCGGTTAGCAGTAAGGAGGAGAACATTGCTATATGCTCAATTTGTCGGCAGGCTGTTAGGCGGGGTAAGCTTGGTACAAACTATGGTACCGGAGGACAAACAAGTCATCTCAAAAAACACCACACTATCAGGTGGGAGGCTCACCTACTTCACTTACAAAAAGTAAAACTGGACCCATTGCTGTTGTTGTGGATGAAGAAGTAGGGGAAGATATGATCGCGGAGGAAGGTCAACAAGAGGGAGACATTTATAGCCCTACCCCCAGCAGTGTACTGGCAACGCCCGCATCCTCAGCAACATCTCAGTGGCACAGTAGTAAGAGTCAACATGAGACAGCAAGGCAACCGGGCACTGCAATGAGCAAAAGTGCAGCGTCGTTGAGCCTAGCTGGGTTAAAGAAGAAAGGTGCAGCAGTAAGGAAAATATTCCAGCCTACCATTGACAGCATGCTTTGGTCGGAGGGGCAGTACCAACGCAACCACCCAACGGCACGGTTGTACAATGCGAAGCTCGCTAAAATGTTAGCGCTGGACCTTCTCCCTTTTTCATTTGTGGAAGGGGTGGGTTTCCTTGAATTTGTGTCGGCCATCTGCCCTAAATGGAAGGTTCCCAGCCGTTCCTATTTTGCCCGAGTTGCTGTTCCAGCACTACATCATGATGTGCTTGAATTGGTTGGACAAGCTTTGCAGCAGAGTGCTGTTCACAAAATCCACCTGACAACAGACATGTGGACCAGTTGCCAAGCCACTGATTACATGTGCATCACTGCACACTGGGGGCCATATGTATCAAGCCCATTTCCCGTTCGCAAACGGGCCGATTCTCAGAATCGGCCCGTTTGCGAACTGGAACAGCTCTTTAGGATGTATCATCCAAAAGGCATTCGCAAATAGAGAATCGCAAAAATTGCGATTCTCTATTTTACGAATGCATTTAAGGAATAGCAAAGTGCAATTCCTTAAATGAAATGTATGAAGCACCTAAGTTGTGCGATTATGGCTTAAGGAATCGCAAATTACCACCAACTACAGGTTGGTGGTAACTTGCATTTCTTTGAGAAATGCATTTTTTTGCATTTTCAAAGTGGCATGTGGCGCACATACATGCCCTTAGGGCATGTATGTGCGCCACATGTGCACCCATGCTCATTTCAGGGGTGCAACAGGGTGTCCAAAGGACACCCTTGCAACCTTGAAATTGCATTCTCAATTTGCGATTCTCTAATTGCTAATCGCAAATTGAGAATGTCCTCCCATTCATTCCTATGGGCCTCTAGGCCCATAGGAATGAATGGGGAGGGTTTCCTTAACTGCGATTCTCAATTTGCGAATCGCAATTAAAGGAATATGTAGGATTCGCAAATTTTCTTGCGAATCCTACATACATCTCGTTTGCGATTCTCAAATAGCGATTCTCTAAAATTCGCTATTTGAGAATCGCAAACACAAACTTTGATACATATGGCCCTGGGTCTCTTTTGTGGGGGTTAGAGACAAGCTATCTGAAGTAGGTGCTGTTGACACAGCTGCAATTTTTAATGCTTCTCGGAAACATGCAACTATAGCCATGTTCGCCATGGAGAAATCTCATACTGCTGAAAACCTTTTGGAAGAGTTTAACAACAAGGTCTTTGAATGGCTGCGCCCCAGAGGGCTTCACATTGGTTTTGTTGCCACGGATAATGGCAGTAATATACTTAAGGCCATGACGCTTGGTAAGTATTTCAGGGTCCCGTGTTTGGCGCACTGCATTAACATTATAGTTCAAGACTTTCTGAAAAAGAACCCATAGTCAGCAACTTACTGACCACCTGCCGCAGAATATGCACGCATTTCAGCCATTCTTTTAAAGCCCGGAAGCAGCTGCGGATCATTCAACGTGACTATAGAATGCCAGTCAAAGCACTGATCCAGGAGGTGGCAACACGTTGGAACTCAACGTATTACATGCTTGACCGTCTGTTTGAGCAGTACAGACCAATCAATGAATATGTCATGCAAAGGGCGGATGCTGCTGTGAAAGGCATGACCCTTCAGGTGGACCAATGGTGCCTAGTTAAATCTCTTACAGAGATGCTTCTTCCTTTCGAGGTCTTCACACGTGAAGTCAGCAAGGAGGACTGTACTATGGGCCAAGCTATCCCATTGTTGCACATGCTAGAGCAAGAGCTGAAGAGGGTGTGTGAAGCGTACATAGGTGTGGAGGAAAAAAGAAGCATACCAGTTGGCGGAGAGCTTATCATGTCGCTTAAGTGAAAATGCAAGGGTGCAAAATAAGATTCTGTCACAACAACATTACATTTGTGCCACAATTCTGGATCCACGGTACAAAGCGGCACTGCACAGTAAGACATTACTCCCTTTTTCAGAAGTGGATGTTGCCCGGTACAAAACTTGGATAGCTGAGGCAGCCAGTACATTGGAAAATGAACGGCTGGTAATTAAAGGCCTCAAACCCACATCAAGTACTGCAGCAGGGCATCCTGCGTCAAGTTCAAGTTCAACTTCAGAGCCTGTGGGCAGTGCATTTGGTTCACAGCTGTCACCAACACTATCGACAACAGCAAGAACCGGATCATCTTCAGCCCCAGTACAAACGGCACAGAATTGGTATTTACAGCAAGGACTTGCTAGGTCCAGTGCTGATGCAAAGACAAAAGAGGGCGCACTAAGTTTAGCACCCCTGAACATTGACCGAATGGTCCAGGCCTACCTGGATGACCCAACAGAGGTCTTCATTGATCAAAACCCATTGCGGTATTGGTATGGCAAAAGGGGCCAATGGCCAGTGCTCAGCAGGCTGGCGATCAACTATCTGGCTTGCCCTATCGCAAGTGTCTCTTCTGAACGTGTTTTCAGTGCTGCTGGTTCCATTGTAACAGTGAAAAGGACCAGTCTCTCACCCATAAACGTGGAGAGGTTAACCATGATCAAAATGAATCAGCAATTTATACCACCTAATTATACAATACATGAATCACCGCAGGAAGATGAGGACAGCGGCTCAGGTGATGGAAGTAGCGTGTTGGATGCTGATTACCTACTTCTGGTTGAACCTCCAGAGTTTGAGGACGAGCTATACTTCCCTGACGGTGACAACTAGGCTTCCAGTTCTTACTGTGGTTCTCCCTTATTTACTTCTATTTCTGTGTCTGTCTTTCTGTTTGGAAACTTCAAATCACAACAAATCCATCACCACCGTCTTCTTATTTTATTGCCTTATGAGTTTCAGCTCTCTGCATTTCAGTCCACTCCTCCGAGTCCTGCTCCTCCATCCTCCTGAATCGACCTAAATGTATTGCCCTCAAGCCAGATGATTATTGGATGTAGCATAATCGAAGAAAACCTAATCTTGCCTCGTTGAGTCTTGCCAAAAGAAGTGGAACATGATGATGACTACTATAGCTATCACCCTTTCAGAGCCGATACAGACTGCCCATTAACTGAAGATAAGAAGGAACAGGTAATGAATGATGACATGCATTGGACGCTGACTGAGTGATTTGTGTTGTTGTTGTTTGTACTGTAGTGCATGAAGGTAATTCATTGTGTACTATTATCTAATCTACACACTAAAAGTAACCCAATGCAATGTTTCTTCCCAATATGGTTTTTCAATAACAATTTTCTACTTCTACTGCAGGCCGATCCATTGCATTTTGAATATGGAAAGGGGACTCAATCTGTACACTACTGCACACTGAGTTGGACAACACACCATGATGATGACCACAGTGACATTATCTCTTCGCACTCCAGTCACTCAGTACGATCCGAGATGATTGATGGAATAACTCAGTGCGTTTAATGAGTGCATTACAAGGTAACCAAGTCAACAACAACCACTGCAGACCTACATGTCTGTGTAGTGGTGGAGTCGAGTGTGGTGGTATGGTATGACTGACAGCGGGGCATTGATTTAGTCACTTAGTTTGTAAAATGCTATGTTGCTGTATATCTGCCTTGTCTGCCTCTGTCCAAAAAGGTACGCTAAATGGAGGATGTGTCACGGGTGCCGTGGGCCTGCTCAGTCCTGTTGTTGTTGGAGGTTAATGTTGGAAACAGACTAAGTTAGACATGATGTATCCAAATCCATGCCGCCTCTGAAAGTGTTCTTGTTGCACTCCACCGTAATTTTGGCATTTTTTTATACTTGATTTTTCAATATCCCTTTGGTTTTCCCATCTGCAATTACAGGCCGGCCCTTACCCTGTGCTAGACTGGGAAAAACAACTTTCACTTACCTTACCAATGAATCTACATGTGCCAGGCAGGCAGTGGCGTCACGCAAGATTGATGGCCGGAGCGTCCATGGGATGGAGGACCAAGACGAATGCCGAGATGCAACTCCCCATTTTGACCAGGATAACATACAGTGACAGTATCAACTTTCATCATCTTTTACATTTCGATTCTTTTTTTGTCTTCAATCATTACTACTGTGTGTAGTTGTTTTTATGTTTGCTCTCTGCTTATATAATTCAATTCATCCCTACAGCATTTTTGGACTTTTCTTTGCTATCTTTAAGCCCGGGCGGGTACAAAAGAACAGAAACTGTATGTAATTCGGGTCTCTCTGAGGGCAGACAGGCAAGGCAAATAGCATAATATACTGCTGCCCTGTACTGTCTAATTGTCTAGTAGTAGTAGTTAGTAATATCATTAACCATCAAGTTATCATCATCATGCATGCATTTCCTTTTTCTCCCTTAACTGATTTATGGATATGGTTCTCTGCCAATATTGTGTTTTGTTGTTGTCCATGCGTACTGTTTTTCTTTCTCAAACCTTTCCCAAAACACCCCCTTCCCAACCATTCTTCAAACCCTAATCCTCTTCCCCGGGCTGTGTGGCTTATTGAGGTGTGACTAAATTAAATGTACACCAATAATTTATCACACGCTTGCTGGGGCGGATGTGGCTAAAGCAACATAAATGCATTTTCAAGGCAGGGCGCAGATCTTCTTCTGCTTGCCCACCCTCCTATGAGCAGTATATTTGGGTTTTTTGTACCAAAGGAACCGAATCCATCAGCATTAAATGCCATCATAGATTGGATTTGTCATCATCCGAAACAGCACTAACGGTTACGCTTGTGTCGAGTCACGGACCACGGTGTACTGTAGGCCTAGTCGAGTGACTCGACACAGCTAGAGTTTGTAACTCTATGTACTAGGCTATCCCCGCAACCATTATGTTTCCTTGTATTTTGGCATATTATTGTTTGGCAGTAAGTTCCGTACTGTACTTTGTTCTACTACTCCTCCCACAGTCTCTCTCAGGCGACTGACTGTCTCATTTTCTTTTATTTGCAAGTGCTACTGCCAGGGTCTACTACTACTACCACCACACCCATGGCATGTTGGGAAAGAAAACCATCACCACCATGCAGCCATCGCCGTGCCCAAGTTAAACATCAAGCACAGGTAAGAGAAGAGGTTTGGCTGAGGCATAATTAATAACTGATTTTTTTCATTAATTCTATTTCACACACCCCTTTGAGTCCAGTTGCAGAATGCATAGATTATCAGGGGAGACTGACAGTACTAGTAGGACAAGTCCCTCAGTGACGGGTACCGCATCTGTCTGTTTGTGTCTTAGTAACTCAGCCAATTATTAAAATCAAACACTGGCTGTGGCACTGCACCAGCAAGGAAACCGTGTGACGTAAAACAGTAACCCCACCCACAAAACATTAACCACATCGTATATTAAGTCTAAATATGTAATTTAATACCCTAACAAAAATAAACTATGTAAAAAAATCCCACAACACCTGACCCACCCCCTCCCTAACCCCAACCAATGTTCATGTCCCACAACGAAAAAGTCCAACAAATGTCCAAGTCCAAAACCCAACGCCCGATTCCCACCCACCCAAATAAGAACTAAAAAGGGGCAATAAATTAACGGGGTCTCAGCGGGCTCGCCTCTCCAGGACACGGATGCGCTCCTCCAGCCGGGCCACGCGGCGCTTCAGCGCGCAGCAGTTGCATCCACAGTGGGGGTGGGCAGCAGTGCTTCTTCCTGTGTGGCGGAGGGTGGCTGACAGGCGGTGACGCCGTAAGACTGGGGTGGGGTGTCTGGGGCCCGGGGCATTGGAGGAGGCTGCAGCTGCTGCCGCCTCCTCCTCCTCCTCCTCTAGAACAACGAGGCGCCGGTATTCGGCCTGTATGGCCTCCAGCTTACGGCGCCGGGCCTTGGCTGCCAACTCCTTCCGGTTGACTTTAGGAGTAGCTATATCAAGAAGAAAAAACAAGACTATTGTAAAATATACTCTTAGCAAAGCAGTCAGACAAATACATTCTACACATAGTGGCACAGTAGCACTAGCAAGCACAGTACGTAACATTTGTGGTATGTATCTATCCTCCCACTACCTCAGCCTCGAACATTTGGGAGAGTTTCAGGCATTCCGCCACCCATGCATCTGATTCATATCACACACCTATGCATGCATGCCACGTATCCTTCTCTGCCAGTCATAAACATAAAATCTCGCCCGTCCTGCCTCCTTCCACCCTTCTTTCCCTTTTAGTTCAACTCATCCATCAAGGTCATCTGATCAGACTTTTATTCGTCTCCATAACAATTTCACAGCTGAGTTGAAGTCCGATAGAGGCCATTGGTTACTCTCAGACTCCTGTCGCTAATGCTATTGCTAATGCTGCTAAGTAAAGGGTGTCTTCTTCAAACGGCGTTCACAACTACTTCTTACTTAAGTCTCAACAGTACAGTATACATTACACCCTTGCAGCGAGTGTAATGTCAATAAGTAAGGATTAGGAATATAACTTACCACCGCCCGCCACTGGTGCTGGCTCACCCCCTGCAGCTACTCCAACTGCCGCATCGCCTGCACCCTCAGCGGCCGCGTCACCTTCACCGCTGGCCCCGGTACTGGTGGTCGGTAGTACGCCTAGAAAAAACATTACACATTTTTCAGATGCCATATACACCTCCCCCTATTTTTCACTAGCATGAATGAAAAAAAGTTAATACATATACAACATACATCACTAGTATAAATCAGGTAGTAGACTAGACACTAGTAGTGTTATATGGTCCCTAGGGTCATTTTAGTCTTTGCTAAGTTACCCGAGCCATGCAACCATTTTAGCTCTGTCTTTTATTTTTGCGCAAGTTACCTCGCAGCTTGTTGTGAAATACGCCTTTGAGGCCACATGAGCTCATACTGCTACTGTCTGAGCACTGCGTACAAGGTCGAGAAACAAGCGACTTTGTTATGGAGTTATGGTGTTAGTCCATATTGCTTATCCATAAAAAATAAATTACAGTTTTTGGCACGACTGAGAAATGCTTGCACTATACTAACGCGCACCATTTTTCTCATTACAGACGGAAGATTCACTTATAAGAAGAACCAGAGCTTTGCAGAGCTTATGATGTCACCACTACTAGGTTATTCTAAGGTGAGGGCTCCCCAGAATTCTCACATCTCCATTTAGAATTTTATATAAACTCGATTCCTACCAAGGGGAGGGTGGTTCGCCCACCACTGTTCAGTTATCATGATCTCGCCTTTTGGCTTCTATGGACTTTTAGTTGTAAGTAACTTGTAAGTCTAACTGTAACAATGTTTATTGTTTTAATCTTATACATTTTGCTGTTGCTGCTGCATTATACAACATACAGAGCTTGTCAGTTGGAAATAAAAAGAAACCTTTTGAACTTACATAGACTCGGTGGTATTTGGTGTGGACTTACACAAGAGTGAGCAAAAGGGTGTGCATTGCTTCCGCGACACAGGTTGGGAGTGTTATGTTGTCTGGGTTGTCTACTCATTGGGTATTTTGGGGGTGGGGGGCCTTTCGGAGTAATGAGACACTATAACAAGTCGGTCAGGGGATTGTGGTGGCTTCCGATTGAGGTGTGAGGAAGGTCCAACCTCCCATCACCAACGACCTATTTTCTTGTGCAAAGTTCAGTATGTGCAGAATCCCTACAACAGTAGTAGTATGTCCTATCCTATCTAAACTTCTAAAATTTGGATGGGCATTTTCTTGGTGGGAATTGTCAAAAAGCCTCAAGAATAAGAAGACTAGAAGTAGTAGAAGAGGACAACCAAAACTCAATGGCTATAGCTATTGGTGAATGAGTTTAATTTAAAATTTTTGAAATAAAGAGTGGGCAACTGGGCAAGCTTGGCTACAGACAGACTAATAGTAGTAGTACAGAGAGTCATAGACGCAGTTAGAGGCAGGGATAACAATAATTTAGAAACAGATAGTATAGAGCAAAGAAGATTTTGTAAAAATGCGAATCAGGATACCGAAATAATAGTTCGGAAAAAATAAGGTGCAGGAAAAGTTTAGGAAATATAATTATTAATATTAACCACTGGTGGACTTACTGGGGCCAGCAGCAGAGCCCTCGATAGAGGAGCGGTCCTGTCCCTGGGAGGCATCGTCCAGATCTTGTGGGCCCACCGCCTGCGACCCCGTCTTCTTGTCCCTGGGTGCTGCTGATCATGTAAGATTCCATAAAGAAAGAGACAAAAATTAAAGTTTGGTGTGAAATAAATAAAAAATTTGAAAATAGGCACCAAAAACATTTTTGGTTACAAAAATTGCAATAAAATTGACCTATCTGATCGACTGGTAGTATTGTGAGATTCACGGACCGTCTAGCAAGCCTAACTACCACCTGACCTAGCCCACCAATTCCAATCCAGACGGGCCAATTGTTCAGTAAGTCTGCATTTCCATTTATTTTAGTCCTCAAAAATGCATAGATGGAGGACACATGCATACATTTTTGCATACACCAAATTGTTGGCTGGTTGCTGCTAATGTTCTGCTAGTGATGATATAAGCCTATTAACACTCAGTAAACAAACTACAAAAGGTTCTGCTAAGGACTGGGGTAAGCATCACTCAGCAGCCCGTGACGTGACAGAGGATGCGTCACGCACACAACTTAGAAATTACCAACTAATAAGTAACTAAACCTATCAATCCACCACTATCCCTTCTTAGTGGCACGAGGACAAAGGAAGGACTACTCTCTCTAGCATTACATCACTTAAGTTCTCTAAAGTAAACTCTTACATAATCATCAGGCCAAGCGAGCGCAAAGTTGCAAACAAGTAAGATTAGTAGCGTCGAGCGCCTGTGTCATAACAATCACCGATTTTTAAACGTCATTTACCTGCAATGTAAGCAGCAGCATTCTTGCTGGTCGGAGAAAAAAATATTCGCAATATATAACACAGAGCAGAAGAACACAAAGTAGTAATATTAAATAGCTACTCACCAAGCCCCGGGACCTCCACTCCTAGCAGGTCCAGCAGGTCCTGCTCCCGGTCCAGAATATCGGACCACCGGTGCGTCAACTGATTCTGGGTGCGCCGGACACCAGAGCAGCAAAACACTGCCCGACGCACCTTGCCCCACCGCTGACGACGCTCCTGGAGCCCGTACCCGGACCCAGGCCTGCCGCCTGCTGCCAGGGTTAAGGGGAGGTGGCGCTGAACGAAAAAAACCAGTGCGGCCACCTCCGCCTCATTAAATAAGGCCCGTGCCTGCACCCCTCTTTGGCGCCGTCTTCCGCAAGGAAGGCGGTCGCGGCTCTGGCTCCGACTTCGAGCCCTGTGTCCCTTTGCCATGGTTCTGGGTAGGCGGGGGGCGGAAAAGAAAAGGTAGGAATTAAATAAAGTAAGTAAAAGAAATGAAAAAGCAGGTAATAGAAAAAGTGTGAAAAAGTAGTTAAAAACACACAAAAAGTAGAGAAAAACTCAAAATATAGAATCAGGAAAATAGAGAGATAGATAATAAACAAAAAAGACCCAAAATAAGTTTACAGAAACAAAGGATTGAAAAGATAGAGGGAGGATTGAAAAGCAGGCCCAGAACCATAGAAATAGAGTGAAAAACAAGATGGCCGCGCCCATTGCGACCGCATGGGCAAGTTCGCGCGATATTTCCCCCGAGCACGCAAAAGCGTCGCGAACACGTAATACGCGTTCCCGAACAGGAAACCCTTATCGCGAACGGGCGGGAGCATGCAATACGCGACCCGGAACAGGAAATACCATCGCGAGCGGGCGGGACAAGTGAAAACAAGATGGCCGCGCCCATTAGCGACCGCATGGGCAAGTTAGCGATATATTTCCCCGCGAGCACGCAAAAACACATCGCGAACGGACGGCACAAGCAATTCCGCGATTTCGCGGAAGTTCCGCGAGCTCGCGGAATTTGTTAGCAATTTCGCGAGGATTTGCGTAACGCGACTACGCAAATTCCGCCCACCCCTGATATTTATCAAACTTTCATGCAGCGAAGTGCAGCATGCCACCTTGCTGTGCTGTGTGAAAGGGCAGGTATGTGCGGTATTTAACAGTATACGGCGCATTCCTGTTCTTTCCTTGCCCTCGCGCACAAACTGCTGTCTAGCACCAACTCAGACACCCTTGCGCCATGGTGCCTGCTTTGCAGACAGGATTGTTTTTGTCCAGGAAGGCATTTACCTCATTTTATGTGGCTGCAGAATGCAGCACACATAAAACGAGGAAAAAACTAGGAGAAATAAAGATATTTCTCCTCATTACGTCTCCCCTGGGGAGGTGTAGAATTTTGATGCATTCCCAGGTCTTTTGCAGAACACGTAGAAAGAGGAAAAAACTAGGAGAAATAAAGATAATTCTCCTCATTACGTCTCACCAGAGGAGGTGTAGAATTTTGATGCATTCCCAGGTCTACCAGTAATGGTGAATGAAAATTTGCCTAGCTGTAGTGCTGGTAAGTTTCAATTCTATTAAGGACACAGAGGCGAGGATTGTGCCTTCTTCCTTCGCTTTATCTTCACAGCAGCACACTTTAAAACTCAATAACCAACTACGTTTCCCATGAACAACAGGGAAAGCAAAAAGTCTCAACAGGAGTCCTTCCTCGCTGTCCGCACTCCAGCCAGCCAGCATAGTCCCTTCACGCTGTTTCCTCTTCCTCTTTCTTCGCGCGAACCATTTCCTGTAGGATTTCACGCTTCTTGTTTGGAACCATCATTTCCTGCAAAATAGGTAGTGTCAGAGGACTGAGCTTGAACCAATTGCAGTATAACATCAGCACAACAACACATGAGTAACGTCATCAACTCATTACCACATTTCTAAAGACCCATGAATAGCTTACTTACATTAGAACCGGGAGGGTCCTCATCTTCAGAGGTCATTGGGCGGGATAATCCTCGCCTCCGTGTCCTTAATAGAATTGAAACTGATGGAGCAGGGTAAACAAAAATAATTTGTACCCCCCTCTTTGAAAAAGTATGGTTTAATGAATTAACCATACTAATTGTTTGATGGAGCATGAATTAACCAACAAATGCACCTTTAGTAAACACTACATAAAGGGTAACCGCAATTTGTGCAAAATCTAATTTATTTACAATTGTAAAGTAGATTGACACTAATATTGTGATTTGCGTACTAATTAGAGTAAAATCGCATGATTTATGCTATATGGTAGAATTGTATTGTGGCAAAGAATGCGGATCGTAAGTAAAATGGCTTTAAATGTCGCTTCTGCTAGGTAACACCTAACATGGGTTTTTAGAATAACGGGTGGTAAACAGAAAGACTTATTTTCTTTGTTTTAATTTTGATTGTGTTTGTTCTTATGATAGTTTGTTCGGGCCTGTTAGGCCATGCTGCGAAAATGGCTGCCGAAACAGATGAGGTCACATGACAAGTTATAGATGGCCTCTAAGCAAAAGAAATAAAGGAGCTGAACCACGTGGGTACGGCCCGTGCACGGAGTGAGAGATGTCAAGGTCGCGTTGACCTGCCATAAGGAGGGTGCCAAGAAAGACTCAGCGTGTATTCGTGGGAATAAATGAGAAAAGTACATGAGCAACAAAGGACTAACCAAATTGTGACCATCGGGATTGCAACAAAATGAATGGACAAATTGGACTGCTTTTACCCAAAGGTCATGAGAAACCGTTATACTCTTAACCATCCCCGAAACCAGTTTGAACAAGGAAGGCGATGAGGTGATTATCACCACCCCTCAAATGGACCAATTAGCGTGATTCCTGCCCCTAAGGATTGCAACTTTTTGTGTAGTAAGCTAGAAGTAGGGTATAAAAGGGACTGCTCTTATGTGGGAGGGGCTGCTGCTTCTATAGGTTACTTCTTTGGGTTGCCTTTTTGCTGCTGCTGTGGCCACTGCTATTGATGCTACTGCCGCCATTGGTATTTCTTGCCATACCATTTTTCCTATTTTCCATTTTTCCACCACAATATAACTAAAGGACTTTGTCATTTTTGGACTTCGAACTTGACTGGGGAAGGAACGAGACCGTTGCGGGAAATCTGTACGGGAGGTCCGGTCGAGGAGGCCATTAGCGGGACAGTCAGTCAGTTTGGGAGTCTATTCTGTGATCTACGGTTTATCTTCTTTTTGGTGAACCATTCCTATCTGCATCTAAATGGGTAATGCATAAGTTTTAAAATTCTTTATTAGAACTTTTCATATAAATGTTATTAATGTATTAAAGTGATTAATAAATTAAGAATCTCACCCGTGCAAATGAAAATTTAGATAAAATGTTATTCTAATTAACAATGAGTCTGTGGTTCTTTAGTTCATTAATAAGTTTAAAGTTTAACAGGTTTTTCAGTGATTGAGCTGGTCTTAATCACCATCAACTTATTCTACTAGTTGGTCCATCGACCAAAGAGCGGAATACCTTGATGTTTGGAACCGACAGGATCAAAGGCTAATGTATATGATGTCTGAGGCTTTATTCTGTCTAATTTAACAAGGTATCCCGTTCCTCCAGCAACGCATTTCTCCTTGGTGTGTAATCCAGTGAATGGATGAATGTATGATATGCGGTGTTATGGGCCCCACCGTCATATTGGGTTAATAGATTGTGAATGATTTACCTGGATTCGTGTCCTGAGGAGAAATTTATATTAGCCGCGCTGGATCAAAACTTACCAGCACTACAGCTAGGCACATTTTCATTCTGTCAGGACCGGAGGCTCAGATTATGCCAGTTCAAAGCTTGTCGACTACTAGCCTTGCCACCTCCAATACTGGTTTGAAATAAAACCTCTTAAAGGTGGAGTCAGAGGACCAATCGGCTGCGCGCATTCGATCTTCCAAACGCACACCTAGGGAAAAAGCCTTAGAGGCCATTGCTCCTATCGCCGAGTGGGCACCAAACTGTTTATTATCAATCCCCGCCTCCTGCATCACCCAACGCACCCATCTTGCGATAGTCGGGGACGATACTGCTCTGTACGGTTTACGTAGCGCAATGAGCAGCTGCTTCTTACCCGGAGGGCGAGTTTCCTCAGTCAATTCCTCGTAAGCACGGAGGCACTGCACTACACACAGTTTAGGGGAGCCCGGAAACGCTGGGTACGAAATGACCCTGGTATTACTCTTGGTCCTTCTACTCCCCATGAACGATACCCCTTCCGGGGAAAATACTCTGGCTGTTATGTCCAAAGCCCTCACGTCCGAGATGCGCCTGCACGAGACCAGGCATAACAGCATTGCCAATTTGGCCGTTACTTCCTTACGAGACAGAAACCTATTCGGTTGCCAAGAAATAAAAAGGTTCAACACCCAGTTCACGTCCCAAAGGACGGAATACCGAGGCTCCGGAGGTAGAGAGAGGTGAATCCCTCTGAGAAGCCGACAAACCAAAGGGTGTTCACCCACCGGAGAGCCCTGCACCATAATGTGCCCGGCTGAAATCGCGGAGCGGAAGGTATTAATAGACCTATAAGCCAGACCATCCTCCGCCAGACTTGCCAGGAAATTAACGACGTGAACTACATCTGCCCCCACGGGATCGACACTCCGTCGCACACACCAACGACGCCATCTGTGCCAGGCTGACCGGTATCTCTTGGTCGTGCTGTCCGCCCATGCCTTGGTGAGCAAGTCCTCAGCTATTCCCGGCCTGGGAGCGACCAGCGATGCCGGAGATCTGCCAGGCCATCATCCTCAACATTCCCTCCGCTACCAGCCGATGGGGAACGAGATCGGAATTGAGGAGAATGTGAGGAAAGTGGGGGAGTCGGATTGGAAAATCCCAGGAAAGTTCCAGTAGAACCAGAAACCAGACTTGAGACCTCCACAAGGGTGTGATCAACACCACCTCTAACTGCTGGTGGTGAAGCAACGCTGACACTGGCGTGATCATGGAGAACAGAGGGAAGGCATAGCCGTGCTCCCGCTGCCTGGAGAAACGCATCCGTCACCTCCGCCTGAGGATCTGGCCGCCAACTGAAATATCTCGGTAACTGATGATCTAGCCGTGATGCAAAAAGGCCGACCGAGAAGGGGCCCCATTTTTCCGACAACTGAGAGAAGACCAGTCGGCCACTTCGTTCTCCCGCCCCGGAAGATATTCCGCCGTCACTGAGATCTGGTTGTCTAGGCAGAAGTGCCAAAAATCTCTGGCCAGGTTCGCCAACATCTTGGACCTGGTGCCACCTTGGTGGTTGATGTACCGGACCGCAGAGATGTTGTCCATCCTGAGAAGGACACACAATTGTACCCTGTCCTACGTCCAGCAGCGCACCGCAAATGACCCTGCCAGCAGCTACAGGCAGTTGATGTGCAACAACTGTTCGTGAGTGGAACAGGTGTCACCGGTGGAGAATTCTCCGCACTGTGCTCCCCAGTCGGAGTGGCTGGCATCGGATTCGATGACGATATCCGGAGCGGAACCAAATATCGCTCGACCATTCCACGCCTCCATGTGGGTGAGCCACCATTCCATCTCGTCCCTCACATCGTCCGACAGAGGTATCGACTGGGAATACCTCAAAACCTTCCTGAGGTGATGCGCCTTCAGGCGCTGCATGGCTCCGTAGTGTAAAGGCCCGGGAAAAATGGCCTGTATTGAGGAGAGAAGACCCACGAGACGCGCCAGCTGGCGCAAGGAAACCTGCGCCTTCGCCAAGGTCTGGCGCAGTTCGTGCCTGATCTTCGCAATCTTCCTGGTGGGAAGACTCAGAGTGGAAGACACAGAGTCTACATTGAAGCCTAAAAAGGTTGCGCACAGGACCGGAACCAAAAGGGACTTCCTCTCGTTTATGACAAACCCCAGTCCCTGGAGGAGGTCGACCGCAGTCTTCAACTGGCTGCACAGTCTTCTGGGGCACTGATCCAGAAAGAGCATGTCGTCCAAGTAGACGATCATTCGAACACCCTGCGCGCGCAGGAACTCCACCGCCGGTCGGAGGACCTTTGTGAAGCACCACGGAGTGGAGGATAGCCCGAAAGAGAGCGTGGTGAATTCGAAAATCTACCCTTTCCACCTGAATTGCAGAAAACGCAGATGAGGGGGAAAGATAGGGACCGTCAGGTAAGCGTCCTTGAGGTCGAGCCGGACCATCCAGTCGAGTGATCTCAGCACATCCCTGCGGAGGTGGATACCCTCTATTTTGAAGTGGCGGTAAACCACCCACTTGTTGAAACTTTTCAAGTTGATGACTGGCCGCTGGCCGCCATTGACCTTGTTGACTAAGAAAAGGTTGCAGAGGAAGCCACCGGGATGCTCTGTCGCGCAGCAAATTGCCCCTTTTTGGAGGAGGGCGGAGACCTCTTCGCGTACCAGCAAGGTATCTCGTTGCGAGAAGGAGATGGGACGGGGACGGCTTAGCTGATGTGGACGGCCATAAAACTCCAACTGGAAGCCCTGGACCGTCTGCAACACCCAAGCATCGCTCGTTAGGGAAACCCAGCCAGGAAAAACAGCGCCAAGCGCTCTCCCACCTGCAAGCTCACCGAGGGTATTACACTCACCTTTTCCAGCACCATGTTGCAGGCCTCGTAGGCCTCCACTACCCCGGAAATTCTGTCCTCTGGTGGGATAGAAATTGTTGAAGCGGGCATTGTCCTGATATTGCCCTCGCCCAGAGCCTTGACCCCTGTCAGGGTTGGAGAAGCGGCTGGTCGTGCGGCCCGTGCCACGACCGGCCCCTTGGAAAACCCAGGGAGTAAAGACCTTCCTGATGTTTGAGTGGGCTCTGTCAAGAAAGGTGAAAGTCGCCACAAACTTTCCCAGCTCTTTGACGAACGGGTCGCCAAATAATCCCCCTTGGGTCACGGCGCCTGCCTCCGAAGAGGCCAGGTCACCTCACTTGAGTCCACCTTAATCAGGAGAGACCGCCGTCTCTCTGTGGAGAGCGCACAATTCGCGTTCCCAATAAACACGATCGCGCGCTGCGCCCAGCTCGAGGATACTTCCGGGGAGATAAGGGCACCAGACACCTTGGCCTCCTCGGCCATGTCAAGAATTTTGATGACCGGCCCCACTGCATCCAGCAGTTTGTCCAGGCATGTGAACCAGGAGCGATCAATACCCTTTTTAGGGTCCCTTACGAACTTCGCCAGGAAGGTTGCCATCTTAGGATCTATTTCGGGTGTTAGGGCAACCTTCCCCTCCAAACTGGGGCGGGGGCACTCCACCTGAAGGCAGTTGCGAGCATGCTTGTCCATTGGCTTTCGCAGATGGCTCGCCCATACTGGGCTACCTTATCCCCAGGCACCCAATCCGTAGATCTAGGGTCGACAATGTCATCCGGGTCTAACATGTCAGAGGCCCCCCCTGGGGCAGGAGTGGCGGTCGGGAGCCAGGACCTGGAGGAACCCGCTTCCTCATCCGTGTCGCCGGGTGAATCCCCATTGTCGAAGGGGTCTGGGGAAGCGGTGCGCGTAGGCATTGGGGTGCAGTCCGTGGGGGGCACAGGGGCAGGTTGTGGGGGCACCTGCGCCAAGAAAGCCTGCTTCAGACGCGCAAACGCATCTACATCAACCCCTTGGGTGCACGGTTTCTTGGCAGGGGGGAAAGCATGCTGAGGCACTGGGGGTGACTTAGGAGTAGCTGGCGTGGGAGCAGCCCATTTAGCGCATTCTTTAGCTATCTGCCCTGAAAGGCGCTACTCTAAAGGCTCCATGGCTTGATTGACAGCCCTGTAAATGGAGTCATCCACTGCCTGGTAGAAATCATCATCCCAGAGGAGGTAGGCTAAGGGGTCCTCCTCCTGGTACTGATCCTGCTCAGCCTGCATGATGAGGTAAGTAAGGCTCTGCAGGGACACACCGGAGTGACAGGCAGCTTGGTGCAGAAGCACTATTTAAATGCACTGAAAGGCAGAATTGTAGCAGCTGGGAGGGAGCCCAGACAAATATGGGTGGCCGAGGGCACACAATTAACGGGCAAAGCCCCAGAGACACACCAGCCTTCTGGATCACAGGGCAACCACCAGGGACAGTGTCCCACAGGCACCACATTACTCAGTGCAAATTATAACCCCGCAGGGTGTTCAAACTGAGCAATACAGACCCACGACCAGGGCATTCAAAACCAGAGGGGAAGTACAGACCCGAAAACGGGCGGCACAACGGGTGGCAGGAGGCCAGCAAAACTCCCACAGGGGCAGCGCTCATCAGGACTCTAATGTCAGTGCCTGACTCGCGCTGCCCATAGAGAGCTCACTACGCCCCCTGGCGGCGGGAGGACCACACCGCACCTTCAGGGGAACACCAGTTGCGTCAGGCACGCTCAAAGCGTCCCGCGACTCACAGGGAATCTGTCAAAGATAAAGATTACCAAGCGCTACAGAAACGCCACCAAAACCATCAATTTACAACCCCCCAAACCAGGAGAAGAGTAAAAATCGACTTATCTTGCTGCTGAGCAGCGAAGAAAGAGGAAGAGGAAACAGCGTGAATCGACTATGCTGGCTGGCTGGCTGGAGTGCGGACAGCGAACAAGGACTCCTGTTGAGACTTTTTGCTTTCCCTGTTGTTCATGGGAAACGTAGCTGGTGATTGTGTTTTAAAGTGTGCTGCTGTGAAAATAAAGCGAAGGAAGAAGGCATAATCTGAGCCTGCGGTCCTGACATAGAATCTAGGAATGTGCCAAAATGCATGGGTGTATGCATCCCTGGGAAAGACTAACACGACACAGCAATTTGCGCTGCATTGCGTTACCCTAGATTTATGTAGCTACGCAAGGTGGCCTTGCATGGCTTGATAAATATGACTTAGTGGTTGAGTCTCACTTGTGCCCCATTGCATGACACAACGGCAGCAAAACTGAATGATAAATATATCCCATTGTGAATTGAAATCAATAAAATCTTGTTGGAAAATCAATTAGACAAGATGTTGGAATATTTAAAGTATTCTAGTATTCTGGTTGTGAATAGGAAACTGGTTAAGAAACTTCGTAATGAATGAATGTCAGCAATTACTTTTTTCCACGAATTTCATTAAAATAAAAAACAAGCCCTTTTCAAACCTGAGCATTTATCCTGTGTTGCAGTCATAATGTTAGAACTTTAAGCTTTTTCAAAGAAGAATTAAAAACTTACAAAAGAGGAAAAATAATAAAATGTAGGTAATGTTAGTGTGTTAGTCTTCTGCACAAAATTACCACCAAATGTGACTATTTTAAATCCTTCAAAAACTCAAAAAAAGAGCGAAAAATGATAATAAAGTGTAAATGTTTACTGTGATATTGTTTACCAGTGCCCCTGGATAATGGTAAATTGAAATTGTCAGTTGAGTGACAAGTTCTTACATTTAATAATTATTATCATATTGAAATGATTAGCATATTTAGTTTTGATCATTTCATAATAATGTTAGGTTATTTTCCATTTTTTGTAAGTAAATCCAATGAAGTGAATATTAGAAAGGCAGTTTGAAATTTACAACAGTAACTGACAAAACGTGCACAGGGCTGATGCATATTAGAACCCTCTGTAGCTCTGGAAATCATTGTGAGATCTATTAGTACTTAGCATGTTACATTGTGAGAGAAAATAAACATGAATGTGAATATATTTTAAAGTTACTTGAAGTATTTTGCTAATTCTGATTCAAGCATATTTTTTTAAATTGTTCTCTTTATCATGTATAAGTAGTCTTGTAAACCATAGGGATTGTGCATTGTCCACCCGCCGGGCAAGCAAACCTCTCCACAAGTGCTCATAGTGGTCTTAGGAATGTGGTGATGTCTATGCTCTGCCAATGACTATGTGCAGTGTGCACTGAGGAAATAGGGGCTAGCGCCCAGAGCCCTCGGCGCACTAGCTTGGGAGATGGTATAAGCCTTGTATCTAGGATCTGCTGCACATGATCAAAGGTTGTTGTCCTCATTGAAAGAGGCCCTGAATCCAGAACCCTCTGGGCATAGTTGAAATCTAAATCAGAGTCTTGGGCGACAGATGACCTTAAATACTATTGACCTCTGCAAAACATATGGTACAAGGGTCAAAGCTTTGCCAGAGAAGACCTGGCTTGGCAGTTTGGGCTGTACTGTTCCTATTGGAGCAGAAACAAGGCTGGTTCCTCTCTGAGATGGCGCGATGGGCAAAACAATGATGGACTGCATTGCTACCCCAAATAATTGCCAAGTTCAAGTGTTCCACCCATCATTGTTTTCCTTAGTGTGACACCTTAATTGTGATGGGTATGCCCAGACATGGGTTCAATGCCAAGTTTCTCCCTAATTATGAGGCCCAAATAGGTCAAAACCATTGTGGGGTTGCTTGTGTTCCAGTTCAGATGGGACCTGGCCCGGCAATTCGGTGTGGAGTGTTCTTATTTGAGCAATTATACAATGTTTCATTGCATATGGCTGGTTCCCCTCTGAGATGACATAGTTGGCAAAAAAAATGATAGACTGGGATATGGCCCTGAGTAATTACAAGTGGCTGGGATTATTTCAAGGATTTCACCTATCACTTTTTTGTTTTCCTTAGTGGAACATCTAAGTGTGATGGGTACATTCAGATATGGGACCCGTGCTCACTGTGCCACCCAACCAAGCTGCACCCTACTGACGAGGCCCAAGTAGGGTGCAACAAGTATGAGGTTGCTTGTATTCTGTTTCAGAGGAGAATTGGCCAGGCAGTTCACATTGGATTGTTCCCACTAGGGTATGACAAAGGTTGACTTGCTTATGGCTGGTTTCTCTCTGAGGTGTCATTGTGAGCACAAAATGATGGACCTGAATCTGGCCCTTAGTAGTTTCCAGTGGCTGAAATTAATCCCACCATTCTGCTTGATGTTGTAGGTCTTGCTCCCAGAGGCCCCTGAGGGCTGTTCACATTGGCTTTGATGACAGGGGAGCAGGCACAGGGCTTGACCGCATAAGAGAGGTCTGTCTAGGCTGCCACGATTCTATTCTATTCTGCTGCTTTTGTATAACGCGTAGGTACCCGACGGGGTCTCCCATCGCTGAGAGCAACAACAACAGTCAGAACACCTTAGTGAACTTAAAGTTAGTGCCTGGCTTTAGAAAAGATGGCTTTTGAGAAGTTTTCTGAAGCTCGCTTACCACTGATACCAGGGCAAGGGGAAGAGGATGAGAGTGTAGATGGGGGTACTACCAACCAGACATAAACGGGGAAAGACAAATCCACAGGATTTAACACAAATGGTAGGAGATACACAACAACCTACTGAGGCCACTATGAGCCCAATCTTTAATTTATCTAGGCATACTTTGACATCCAATGAACTGTCAGTACTTAGCAAAAGTTCAGTTTTGTCCCCACCACCAAACCTGATCCTTTTACAATTAAAATAAAAGTGCAGAAATTCTTCTGCGAAATAAGGCAATTTGTATTGCTGCCCTTACTATGAGATTAGTGCCAGAGTACTGGCGAGGTACCCTATCAACCTCCATGCATAATAGAAAATGGACCTAGTGCCTACTATAGACATTTAGCCATGTTAACTCTGGGTAGTAAGAATCTGGCTAAAGCCTATCTTATCCTCTGCCAGAATGGGAAGAGACTAAGAAAATTGTATCCCTATCGCAAGGGAGTCTGCATAATTGCCTTGCTGTAAGGGTGTGGGCCACATTTGCCTCTTGGAAAAAAAATACTGCTTTATTGTGTATAAATTGATTTCAAATCAATATTTTATACTATTGATTAATTGCTTCCTTGGTCTAAATTCGAGATATTGTGTATACTAGAGCCTTTACTGGAATTGGTACCCTACAGCCCTTCCTGGACAGTGCCAACTAAAATTCTAATAGATTCGAGAAAAAAAATTCCATCTGAACATTCCATTAAACAGGGGCGTGTTTTACCATGCCTGTAATTTAGGTCTGGCTCAAAAGCACAGCTGTCGTCCGAACATATGTGCTCAACAGAAAAACAACTGTCAGAAGCATTACTGAAAAAGGGGCTTAGGGTCTTCTCACATTTTGATTGCCTTCAGTACAGCATTTCATTGGGCAGAAGTTATGTGCTTCCACTGACATAGAGTACTTTCACTTTTTGTCTTGAGGCAAAGCTTAGGCTCAGCACAGCAGGACTGTGTTGGCTTTGTTGTCAATTTGATGATCAATGCAATACACCTGATATTTGTATTCTGAAAAGTTACAATAAAGGCAGTACTAACACATTTATTGTGAAACGTCTGTGAAAGTCAAAGAGCATTTAGCTGTGGATTGTTATTACTCTGTATTAATGCCTCTAGAGATGTATTTTGTTAAATGGAATCTCACAGAGTACCATAATAGGCAAGGGTTTGGTATTGGTTACCCTCTCTGACAAATTGTGGCGATAAAACCACTGTAATTTTGAATATATTTGTAATTTTCTAACTGTATACATGGGGGTTGTAAGCCTATGCACACTTCTGTAGACCTGAGTTGGTTATGGTGTCAAGCCAGTGGTAGAGGTTATAAGCGTTGTTGATTTATATTGAAAAGTATGCCATTTTACATTGGTTTAATCTGTTTACTATGAACATTTGTGACACATCATTAAGGCCTTATTGTAAACAGCATGGATTAAAGGCAATGGGCTTTTAAGGGTGGATTGTTATTATACTGTGCTAAAACATGTGGGGAGGAATTTTGTTATATGGAACCTTACAGCTTTCTGCAGTAGGTACCCACTCAAATAAAATATGGGGATAAAAAATGTATACTAGACACTCCTTATTAGGCATTCTTTGATATTGTTTTGGCAAATATAATTTTGTACTTGTAATTATCTACCTACAAGGCAACACTTTGGCACTACCACCATCTTCTGAGAGACACCAAGAGAAAATATCTCACTGATTGATTGTGTGCTCACTCTGCCCCCTTATATATTTTTTTAACTATGCTTAATTTTTAGGACACAGGGTCCATGTCCCTGAGTCCTGTAATGGCTGACACCGCATTATGTTTAGGTTGTGACCAACCAATCAGGATTGACTAGTCCCTTTTAAAGATGCCAGTCAGAGCATATCTGAATATATCCTTCCCAGATATCCCTATTGTACAATCTTAATTTCTCAAAAACCACTGATTTACTTTAAAGCACAAAAGGCACACTTTCTGAATAAAGATCTAGCTTTCTGCCAATTTTGGTAAAATTCTCTCCAACCGTTTTCTCTGTATTGTTGTTCTAAAATCCTTATACAAATTGCATAAGGAAATTGCATTTTGGGACACTCCTTTTTCTCAGCCCCTACTTGACAGATCACCTCAAAACTTTCCAGGAAGGACCAGAGGCGAACAAACTAACTACAGAATGGTGACTCTATGTCTCTCTCTCCCCCTCCCACTCTCTCTCTCTCTCTATATATATATATATATATGTATATATATGACCTAGGTAGTTATAGTTAGGACCTCGTTTCTATTCAAATAGCGTTTTTTTCTTTTGCCAACATCTTTGGCACCGTTTGACGAATCTTCGTGAAATTTTCAAAACGAATGGCTCGCTCCGGTCAGCTCCTGTCTTGAAAGTTTCGGGGTGATTCGTCAAGCGGGGGCCGAGAAAAAAGGGGGGTCTCAAAACACGTTTTCCCCATGTTAATTTCCATAGGAATTTTGAAACAGGTTACAGCCCGAACTGCTGAATGGAATTACACCAAATTTGGCAAAAAGTTAGCCCTTGGTTCAGAAAGAGACTTTTTTTTAAATGGTGTAAATCCGCTCTGTAGTTCCTGAGAAATTAAAAAAAGAAAAATATTGATATCTGAGCACCGAGGAGGGTTCGCGAACACACCCGGGCCCGAGCTTCACTCTGATTGGCTGCCAACACTCCAAACCAGGAAGTGTTGGCAGCCACCTTGTGACTCAGTAACCAAGTCACAAGAAAAGAGTGGAAAAAAGGTTGAAAAAGAAGAAAAGGGGGCAGGGTAGAAACACCCTGACCCCCTAGGCCTGCTCAGGGGGTCCCAATCACAGAGGCCAGGCCCCAGGGGAGGGGGGACCAGGGCCCAAAAGTGGCCCGGGAGGGGGGCCACGTGGCCCCCCTTCCCTCTAATAAAAAATAAATATTTTTTTTTTTAAACGAAAAGGCCGGCCCCGGGGTATGGGGTCCCCGAGGCCATAACTGGCCTGAGGAGGGGGGCCACGCGGCCCCCCTCCACATAAATACGTAAATAAATTTTTAAAAGTCTGGCCATGCCCTGGGGGATGGGGTCCCCGGGGCCAAAATTGGCCTCGGGAGGGGGGCCACGCGGCTCCCTTCCCGTGTTTAAAAAAAAAAAATTACTAAATAGGGGTCAGGCCCTGGGGGATGAGGTCCCCAGGGCCCCAAAAAATGTAAAAGAACGGGGGCCACACAGCCCCCCTTGTAAACATTTTTTTTTTAAATGGCATCTCGCCGGAGGCCACGCCCCCTTTCTCCACCACTCTGCAAACACGCCCCCTTGCGCATTGTTAGATGGGGAATTAATTCCCCTTGAATAC
Source organism: Calotriton arnoldi (assembly GCA_963921515.1). Classification (NCBI taxonomy): domain Eukaryota; kingdom Metazoa; phylum Chordata; class Amphibia; order Caudata; family Salamandridae; genus Calotriton; species Calotriton arnoldi. The sequence continues at coordinate 664,322 of CAWUFW010008507.1, forward strand.
TGAGGGTGCCTGTGGGCCAACTAGCCCACCAGGTACCTCCAATATGCGCCACAGAGCTGCGTTGCAGAGAGGTGGTCCGAGGCCATGCCCCTTTTTACACCACTCTGCAAACGTGCTTCTTGGCGCACTGTTGGTGGGGCGATGAGGTCCTCTTGTGTCCTGAGGACCTCAGGACACAAGTGGACTTCATCCCCCGAGCAGCAGTGCGCCAAGAGGCGCGTTTGCAGAGTGGTGTAAAAAGGGGGCGTGGCATCGGACCACCACTCTGCAATCCAGCTCCGTGGCACATATTGGAGGTACCTGGTGGGCTAGTTGGCCCCCAGGGACCATCAGTATTCAAGGGGAATTAATTCCCCAACTAAAAACGCGCCAGGGGGCAGAGTGGTGGAGAAAGGGGGCGTGGCCTTTGTCTACCTCTCAGCAATCCCACTGCATGGGGCTTACTGGAGGTAAGAGGCTAGTTGGCCCCTAAAGGACCCCGAACAGCGAAGGGGACTTCAATCCCCATCCAAGAGCGCGCCAGGGAGCATGTTTGTAGAGTGGTGGGCAAAGGGGGGGTGGCCTGGTACGAGTACTTACCAATGCTGCTGTGTGGGACTTACTTGAGGTAATAGGAGGGGAAGTTGGCCCCAAGGATGTCCTTGGGGGCAATTACCCCTCTTGGGATTGCTAAGACGTCTTCGGAGGCCATGCCCCCCTTTCTTCACCACTCTGCAAACGTGCCTCCTGGCAGACTACGGGATGGGGGATGAAGTCCAATTTAGTCCTGAGGGAGTTTGGGGGCCAAGAAGCCCTCCTGGGACCTCCTGTAAGTCCTATGCTGAGGAATTCCTGAGCGCTGGTCGGAGGCCCAGCACCCTTTCTCCACCACTCTGCAAACGTGACTCCTACTTAAAGTAGCATCTTTCTGCACCTCTGACTTAGAGGTAGTTTTAATCCCCCTGCCCTATTATGTACTAGAGCCTTACAGAGGAGGTCATGCTAATCACAGGGGTACCCCAACGCATAGTGTTCCCTAGTATATGTAGGTGCTTTCACTGTATTCTAAGTGTCTTTTAGCATAGCACTGGCTCTAGGCCTGGTTAGTCAGAGTCAGTTACCACCACTACCCGTCAGCAAAAAGTTGGGGGCACAGGAGGACTTTCTGCTCCTCTGTTGGTTCTTTCTGCACATCTCTTGCTTCTTCCTGCACTTTTCTTCGTCTTTCTGGACTTCTGTTGCCTCTTTCTGCATTTGTCTTGCTTCTTTCTGTGCCTTTGTTCCTCTTTCTTCGCATGTCCTACCTCTGTAGGCATAGTTAGAAATTAGCATTTAAAAAACCTTTGAAATTCACTGAAAAAACCATAGGTTTCAGGGATGTTATAGTTAGAAATTAGCATTTAAAAAACCTATGAAATTCACTGAAAAAACCATAGGTTTCAGGCACGTTAAAGTTAGAAATTAGCATTTAAAAAACCTTAGAAATTCACTGAAAAAATCACAGGTTTCAGTGACGTTATAGTTAGTTGGACATTTCACTCATACAAAACCAGAGAAATTCGGCCGTTATAGTCAGTTCAGCTAACTATAACTCGCGCCCCCGCAATGCACTGCTGATGACGTCACATATTACATCATTCATGACATGGTCAGTGACATCACTGATGACATCACTGATGACATCATCCACGTGATAATCTGATGCACCTCCTCACACCCTAATATAACCTTTGATACACCCACTCTAAAATACAGAGTACCATTTTCGAAACCATAGACACACCAACACCAGTTACTACATACTCACTCACTGATTCCTAGGTCTACACACACATCCACTCATTCACCCATACAGTCACTCATACATGCAGTCACTCATCAATACTGCACTATCATTTGCACTCATACACCTATACAGACACTCACACACCGCCACTCACCCATACAGTTACTTACACACCTAGTCAGTCATGTAAAGAATCAATCACACTCCCATTTACTCCCCTATACGGTTATACACACACCACCTCACCTATTCATACAGATACTAACACATACTTACTCTCTTATACAATCACTGACACAAGCACACACTCATCCATACAGCCACTCTCACTATCACTCACTCTCACAAATAGTCATTTATATACTCCAACACTCACATATACTGCCTTTCACATATGTAGTTACTCACACATATACCACTGAGACATCCATTCACTCACCAACACAGCCATACGCACACTCACTCACCCATACAGCCCTTCACAGACATACTCTTGAACCCATACACTCAGTGAATCACCCACTCACACATCTATGCACAAAGTCACACACCCCGCACCCACCCACACAAACACTCAGGCACCCATACAGATACTCAGACAACCAATCAATAACCCATATAGACACTCATGTAGCTATTCACCAACCCATGCAGCAGCTTACACAACAACAGACACACTGATACAGACATTCACACAGTTTAGTCACTAACCCATGCATTCAGTAAGACACATTTAATCACTCACTTAAACAGTCACGCACCTACTAAATCCTCCATCCAGACACTTATACACCCACTCATTCTTCAATACACCTTGGCATATATATAAAACATATTTAAACTTTATAGAAACACACAGTCACTGGATGATGTCATCAGTGATGTCATCAGTAATGTCATCAGTGATGTCATCAGTGATGTCACTGACCATGTCATGAATGATATAATATATGACATCATCAGCAGTGCATTGCGGGGGTGCAAGTTATAGTTAGCTGAACTAACTATAACAGCCGAATTTCTCTGGTTTTGTATGAGTGAAATGTCCAACTAACTATAACATCCCTGAAACCTGTGGTTTTTTCAGTGAATATATATATATATATATATATATATATATATATATATATATATATATATATATATACACACACAGTAGGTAATATATATATATATATATATATATATATATATACACATATGCATATATATATATACATATAATACATATCACCTACTGGCGGTCGCAGTAGTAATAATTAGGACCAACTTTCCATAGGAATGGTGTTTTTTGTTTTGCCAATAACTTTGGCACCATTTGACAAATTTTCACATATTCTTCAAAACTCTACACTACTCTAATTCATTCAGCTGCTGTGTCGAATATTTCGTCCACCATTTTATATATCAGAAAATGGTCTGGGGGCTAAAACGTAGCATGTAAACTACATGAAGGGGTCAGGTTATAGCTTTCCTGACCCTATGTGTGTGTTATAGATGTGGGGAAAGCATGTACAATGGGCAACAATATGTCAGAAATAGTTTTGTTTTTTTGGCCCGCTTGAGATCCGTGAATCCATTGCAGCTGCCCGTGTAAATACAAGATGGGTCCACGATTCTCTCAGCAAATCAAAAAATAGAAATAAACTCACACACCCACTTTGACAACCAGACAGATGCTCTTACACCCACTGTGATAACCTAGCAGAAACTCTGACACCCAGTCACACCCCCAGACAGAGACTGTTATACCCAGACACTCTCACATTCACTCAGACACCCTTACAGATACTCTCACACCCACTCATAGACCCAGACAGACACTGTTATACCCACTCTGACTCCCATGCAAACACTTTCACACTCACTCACACACCCATACAGACACTTTCACAACCAGTGACACACACAGACAGATACGCTCACACCTACTCTGACACCCATACAGACACTCTCACGCTCAGTGACACACACAGACACTCTCACACCCACTGGGACACCCAGACAGATACTCTCACACTCACACACACAGACATTCTCATACCCACTCACACATAGAGATACACTCTCATACCCACTCACAGACCCAGTCAGATACTCACACACCTACTCACAGTTCTACTCAAACACTCACATACCCACTCACGGACACACAGAGGCACTTACACACTCACTCACAGACTCACACAGAAACTCACCCACCCACAGACCCACACAGACACTCATACACTTACTCACAGACCCCCAATGACACTCAGACACCCACTCAACATCCTCTGCAGGCACTCACACACCCACTCACAGACCCACAGAAGTACTTACTCAGCCACTCAAAGACCCAAACAACCACTCACACATCCACTCACAGACCCATGCATCAACTCACAGACACACGCAGGCACTCACACAGCCATGGGAGCCAGTAAATGTGTTAATGGTGAAGTGCATTTGCTAATTAGGAAAAGTTTGGCTTTTATTTTAGTCGTTTTTCCAAATTGAAAACCAAATGGAAATTGCAAATAGTAAATTGTGACATGGTCGTATCTGCAAATACATCGCAAAGTTACACGGGGGACATGCTGGGCATCGTGGTGGATCTGTGAATCTGCCCAAAAAAAAAGCTACCAAATCGGAATTCTTTGCCGGAAACAAGCAACTAAATTGGGCGTCTTCTCTGGAAACATGTACAGGGTTAAAAAATACTGACCATTTGCAAGTCGTATAACAAAAATAAAATATGAAAGGAAGCCTGTGATTTGTTAACTACAACAGTATAAATAAGAAGTTATGGTGAAGGTTAGTCATTTTAGCTGCTTTTGTACTGAGAGTGGAGGAAGACTGCCATAGTTGTGACTTGAAATTTCCAATGAAAAAAGATACTAACTGAAGTTGGCCAACAGCAAATAGATTTTACAGGTATGTTAATTAGGTTGTAGTTTAAAAAGGTATATTTAGAAAAAAGTGTGCGTGTATATAAGCTGAAAGAAAATGTGTAGCTTCTAAACACTGTAGTATAAGGCAAAATAGAAGAGAGCTTAGATGACAACATCAACTAGCAGAGTGAGCAGGAAAGGAGAAAGAAGAATTGGTATTGCTTTTTTCCGCATTATGCGATGGTACATGCATTTTTGGATAGTTTGTATTTGCTTTCACATGGAACTTGTATCAAGGGAATATTTTTTCACATTATGTCTTGATAACTGCTTGCTGCATAGATTACACTAGATAGATTTGCAGTAACCTTTATTGCACAATACTCCTTTTTTGCAGGTGAGATGTCTTCCTCCACGTCCTGTACAGGATCAGGATCTCCTCTCTTTAAACACATGCCTGCTTCTATCTGAAGTACTTGTGCAGAAAACTGTACTTGTAAATAGTTAAATAAGTTATGTTATGTTTATTTGTTCATTTTTTGGCTACAATTGTATAATAATGTGTTAATGTGTGCTTTTACATGGAACTCGTCCCATGAGAATGCTTTTTGCCACTCAGTCTTGGTAATTGCTTGCTGCAGATGTTACTCTGCAGTAATATATTACAAAGATGAGAAGACAACATATAAGCACAACGAGTCAATAAGACATCAGGTCAATTGTCAAAGTCCCTTCCAAAGTTATTTATAGGGTCCAATATTGTCTGAATGTTCTTTTTGTTTCTTCTTTTGAATCTGGAAAATGTTACAAGCAGATGTAACCGATTCGTTTCACCCCAGACAAGGGCTTCTTCGGGGCAAGAAAAGTCAAGTTCTGGCAGCACAGGTATTTTCACAGGGCAGTGATCATACCATCCACCTACATCAGTTGGAAATAGTTGAGGAAAACAGTGAGTTTCTAAACTATCACACACTCATTAAAGCGTCTATAGCTCATTTAATCTGATATAGTTCAATATCTTCGGTCATACACTCTTTTGAATGCAGTGGATGGATACTATAGAGCTCATATGTTTCTTTGGCGCGACTTCTATCCACTTTATCGAAGTGTCCACTTGATGGCAACATTTCATCCTCCATGCAACTTCCATGTGCAACATCATCTACATATTTATAGTACACATCATTTTCTTTAAGATAGAAAGTAGCTTTCTTCACCTTACTTACACCCACTATTTCCTTCCACATTTGTTTGTTTTTTGTGGGCACACCATTCATGGGAATAGCAAGCGGTTTGGATGTGTTAATAAATTTTTAAATAGTTAAATAAGTTATGTTATTTGTTAATAGTTTGGTTTCAATTGTATTGTAATGTGTTAATAAAATTCATTTTGTGTGCAATTCAGCTTTTTTTCTACATTCTATATGATTGATTTTCCCCACTGTTTAATTATGATTCTTTTAAGAGTACATCATTTATGGTGTATGAGTATAGGACCTGAGAACAGTAAAAAAGGGAAACTGCACCCACAGAAGAAATTGTTATAGTGAAAAACATGTGGCATTTTGCACAGTGAGTAACTATCTTACTTAAATCTTCGCAGTCAGCTGGTACTATAATGACTTCTACTGGTGATGGTTCTTGCAAGGGTGCTGGAGAGATGGACTGTCCTGCTGCACCTCGTTTCTCTTGCATCATCCAGTTGTAGACCCTTTTATGACTTGTTTTAAAGTGCTTCCATATGAAAGTTGTCCCATGTGAATACTTCTGTGCAGGGCCCCTGGTTAAATGCTTGTCTCAAATATTGCAGTGCACATATTTAGCTCTACTCTTCTTTTCCCCTGAAAGCATTGCAAAATGGTTGCAAACATCTGTTTGTTTTCTGGCAGGTGGTGTATCTTCCTCCTCATCCTCAACAGGTTCTGGATATTCATCCTGGATAGAAGATGAAGCTTTCGCCACTGTTTTATTTTGCCCACAAAAGAGAACAAAAGCAGAGCACCACTGGTTCTGAATCCTCTTTCTACAGACTTCGCTGGAGAAATAACTGTTTGTAGATGTGGTTTTAAAAAATAATAACACCAATGCTTCTTCACTGTGCAAGAATGCACCCATATAAAGCAATTTTACAGTAACAAGCATGTGGCATTTCGCGAAGTGAGTAGTCATCTCACTTAAATCTTCGCAGGCAGCTAATATTATAATGCAGAACCTTGAGACCCTCAAGGGTGAGTAGCCGTGCTTTAGAAACCCCTGATTGATGACTTCTATTGGTGATGGTTCTCCCATGGCTGCTGTAGAGTTCGACTGTCCTGCTGAACCTGGTTCCTCCTGTGTCATCCAGTTATAGACCCTTTCACGAATTGTTGTTAAATGCTTCCACATGGAAGTTGTCTCATGTGAATACTTTTTTTCAGTGCCCCTGGATAACTGCTTGCTGGAAATATTGCACTGCACATATTTAGCGGTAGCCTTCTTTCCCCTGAAGGTATTGTAAAATGCTTACAAAGATCACTTTGTTTTCTTTTTGGTTGTGCAGAAGTGTATATGCAAATAGTTACATAAGTTATGTTAGGTTTATTTGTTAATTGTTTAGTTTCAATTGTTTAGAAATGTGTTAATAAAAGGTATTTGTAAAGTTTTAAAAGTGTAAATTTTAATTGAACTCTTAGTTTTCAAACACACCCATACCCATACAGGTACTCATAAATGAACTCATGCACCTATAGAGTAATTCGCACAGATACTGAGAAATACTGACACATACACTCACACATCCATTGAAAATCCCATACAGTCAGCCACACACCCTTTTGCACACAATAACACCTACTTACATAGACTCATACACCCATACATCCATTCACACACCCACTCGCACACTGATACAGTCACTCACACACCGGTGTGTACACTGATATACCCACTCATACTCCTACACACACCAAAACAGTTACTCACACACTGATCCATACACTAATAAAGCCACACAGAGATTGACACATCGATTTACTGATCAGTACAGTTGCTGACACATTCAGGCACTTACCAATACAATCACTGACAGACCCAGAATCACACTGATACAACATCTGACACACCCAAGGACACACCTATAAAGCCACTTCCACACCCAGTTATTCTCTCTCTCATGCAGCCACTCACATACCTACTCACTGACCCATATATTCACATACACACCAGCTCACTGAACCATACAGCCACTGACATACCCAGACACACATTGATACACCCACCCACACTCTGATACAGAAACTGACCCACCCTGGCACATAGTCATGCAGGCAATGACACTCCCAGTCACATATTGATAGAGCCACTTCACATTCAGCCAAATACTGATACAGTTTCTCAAACATCCATACACATACTGATACAGCAATTTACACACCCTATCACACACTAATACAGATACTAATACACCCAGTCAAACATTAATGCATCCAATACTACACCCTGGCACACACCGATGAATAGACTGACATACCCAGGCATACACCAGTATAGACACAGACACTGCCAGGTATACACCAAAGGAGACATTGACACACTTAGCCAAACACTAATGCATGCAATAACATACGTAGACACACACTGGTGCATAGACTGATGCACCCAGGCATACACCAATGCAGACACTGACACAACCAGGCATACACCAAAGCAGTCACTAACACACCCAGCCAAATACTAATGCATCCAATAACACACCCAGGCACACACTGACACACTCAGGCATGCACCGATGCATAGACTGACACACCCAGTCATTCAGCAGTGCCAACACTGACACACCTAATCAAACTATAATGCATGCAGTACCCTACCCAGGCACACACTGATGTCTGCACTAACACACCCAGGGATATACTAATGCATACACTGACACATCCAAACATACACGAATACATATGCTCAAACACCCAGGCAGACTCTGACACAGCCAGGCATACACTGATGCATACACTGACACAACTAGGCATACAACAGAGCAGACACAGAAACACCCATGTACACCCTGATGCACACGCTGACACACCCAGGCATACACTGATGCATAGACTGACACACCCAGACATACAGCAGTGCAGACACTGGCACACCCAGTCAAACACTAATGTATCCAATAACACACTTAGGCACTCACTGACACATTCACTGACACACCCAGGCATACACCAATGTAGACATTGACACACCCAGGCTTACAGCAATACATACACTGACACGCCCAGCCAAACACTAATGCTTGCAATAATACACTCAGTCATACACTGATGCACACACTGGCACACCCACTCCAACACCGAAACAGTCACTGACACATTGAAAGAACAGAGTTACCTCTTTGTTTGACCAGATGGTGGTTCTGAAAAGAAGGTTTTTTTTGCTAGAAGGTTTTTTTTTTTACTACCTTTATTTCTATTTTTAACAAAATCGCTGCAGTCATACATGTACAGGTGATATAAATAAATGACAGTTCACAGTAGAGCACACATTTGTAATCCGGAAAGAGCATTAAATGGCTGTTTATTTCACAGTAGAATTAGATATGTGTCTCCAAACCTTATCATCACACTGTTGTCTGAATCACGTAGCTCACTCTCATCTAGTTCAGGGTTCAAAAGACATCACACAACTCCCTCTGTTTTCTAAGATCCTCTTCCAGTTTATCATCTCTTATTCTTAATTTCATATAGGCTTCTTCCGCTAGAGTCCATTCACGCATGTCCCGGTACCATGCATCCACATCGGGGGCACTCTGTCCCATCCATGATATGGTAACCCTACACTTTGCCAGTACCAAGAGTAGCTGCAATAATTTGCTTTCTTGCGTCCCATAGGTTTCCTAATGTGTCCCAATAAATAGCTCAGTGGCGAACACTCAACCCGAAAGCCCGTGTCCCTTTGCATATCCCCCACCACCCAGTCCAGAACTGGCTCACCCCTGGACACCTCCATGCTAGATAATAATAATAATAATATCAGCATTTGTAAAGCGCACAGCTACCTCCGGAGAGGTGTCCCGGTGCTGGGGGTCCTCGGGAAGATTAAGCGAGCTATTGCCCAGAGTCCCATGGTGCTGGGCTAACCTGCCGCCGGCACCGGGGATTGAACCGTGAACCCTGTGGTCCGGAGTCAGGCACCCTGGCCGCTTGATGTAGGAAATCTGCCCCAGTCTTACCACAACGTGGGCAAGCATCCAAACGGGCTGGGGTAACACATTGCAGTTTCACTGGTGTCATATAAGTACGATTTAGAATATTGTAATGCACCAATTTAAAATGTGCATTACAGGATACTGGATGGGTAAGCGTGCTTATGGCTGTCCACGTCTTGTCATCTAGGGGTGCTAACAAGTCTGCGTCCCACTCCACCCTTACCCTAGCGGAGGACCAGTTGCATCCACCCTCATCGCATTATATAGGAGAGAGATTAATCTGCGCCTAGAGCCACAGGTAAATAATATATCTAAGGTGTGGGTTATCTGCGGAATAACAGGGTATGTGGGCCAAGACACTTTAACTATTTCTGTCAGTCCCGCGCAGTGTAGATAGTGACCCTGTCCCAACTAGAAGTCCCCACATGCCTGCTCATATGTAATAAATGTTTCACCTGGGTAGAGGTCGGCTAACACTTCGCAGCCCCCCTCCGTCCATGCATGAAATGACATATGGGCCATCATTTTCTGCACCGGTGCCAGTATCCATATAGGAAGCTCCTGATGAAATGGGGAGCATCGCAGGACTGATTCCATGTATACTTGCCAGATGCTCGCAGTATGATGGATTATGTAGGGCATATCATCCCAGGCCCCTGCACCCTCCATCAGTGCCACCGGGAGTTTGGTCCGCGAGGACACGTGACGCCAGCAGTTTCTTTTCCCAGTTATCCTCATCGTCAAGCCACCGGGTCGCGTGCTGTAAGCACGCTGTGTAGTAATATAAGTCCAATCTCGGCATCTCCAGTTCCCCCTCCTTTTACTGTCGGGACAGATTACTCAAGGTCACTGTGCTGCGACAACCCGCCCAAAGCAATGACACAAGCACCGAGTTCAGTTGCTTTAAAACTGTTATGGGAATAGGGCATAACGAGTTTTGTAACATATACAGGCAACGCAGTAGTACCACCATCTTGGACACTGCCAGCCTGCCCATCAATGAGAGTGGCAACGAATTCCAAAAGGTTACTGAACACCACAGCACAGCCACAACCCTATTTACATTAAGGTGCAATAGTTGGACATCCTCAAGCTCCACCTGCACACCCAGATATCGAAATTCACCCGTTCCCAGCATAACCCAAGATAAGGAAGGTGCTCCAGGGGCAGAGTGGTCATATGTGTCAGAGGAAAAAGCAAGGATTTATGATGATTTAGGCTCAGATGAGAGAAGTCCCCAAAGTCTCCCAGAAGCTGCAGCAGTTAGGCAACGCCACATGGGGTGAGGCTATATAGAAGAGGGCATCATCCGCGTACAGTGCTCAAGGTCTCTTCACACCCAGACCGCCAGTTGTTCAATAGCAAGGGCAAAGAGCAGTGGCGAAAGCGGGCACCCCTGATGCGTTCCCCGCTCCAACAACCACACTCCCGATCGACTCAGTCCCACGCGGACCCACGCGCATGGTTCAGCATAGAGTAGTTTAACCCAGCGACAAAACTGTAGCCTGAAACCCATCACCCTCAGCACCTCCAGTAGGTATCCCCAATCTATGGTATCAAATACTTTTTCGAGGTCTGTTGACACCAGGACCAATTCCTTGTCTCTATGTTTCACCTGATGCATAATATGCGTTAACCGCCTTAGGTTCATGCCAGTATTACGACCGGATATAAACCTGCACTGGTCCTCATGGATCAGGTGGGGCATGTGTAGGGCTAATCGAGTAGCCAAGAGTTTACATAGTATTTTAACCTCAGAATTTATCATAGTGAGCGAGCGGTATGTGGCCGGATCTAACCTGTCGCCCCCAGGTTTTGAGAACATGCATATTTCCCCCTCCCTCATAGTGGGGGGTTAGATTCCCCTCTCAAATGCCTCCCGGTATACCTGTAGCAGGGTCTGTGCCACCGTGACCAAGTACGCTTGGTAAAATTCGGATGGGAATCTGTGGGAACGCCTGCAGTGCTGCGTAAATTTCCTCCAGTGGCAACTGAGCATCCATTTCATCCAAGCCCAGCGGGGGGAGGCGCATCAGGGACAAACTTTGCATAAATGGTCCGCCTGGATCGCTGGATCTGCTGTATACACTCTCTGTAGGTGATGATGGAATACCTCTAATATTGCAGCCCTAGTGTGTACCCATTTACCCATTGGTGTTAGCAAGCTGTTCATCAAGGGCGGGGTCTGTTCCTTTTGCAAAATCCAGCCCAAAAGGCATCCAGATTTGTCTTCCTCTCTGTGTAGTCATTGTCGATACTGGCGGAGTGTATGCTTATCCAACCTGTGCCATATGTTGCTGATACGTCTGCGCACCGTCCGCTCTCGGTCGACATCAGAAAGGTGCCCCTGATCCTGTGCCTGGACAGCTGCTAAAGCATCATCTACCACCCTGAGGTCCCGCTGAAGTTGCCGGCAGACCCCACATGTCAGTACCACACCCCGTAGCACTGCCTTCATCGCCTCCCATTCCGTAGCTATACTGGACGTCCCCTTCCAATTAATTGTCATATAATCTGTCAATGCTTGGGACAGGGTCTCTCTACCGACCGGGTCCTCTAGAATGTCAGCAGACAGGTTCTTGTGCGGGGCATTCCATTTCACCACACAGCTAACCGGGGCATAGTCAGTCAAGAAACAGGCCAAATGTGTAACTTAGATCTCTTGGAAGTTGGTCATCCTCGCCACTAATACCCTGTCCAATCTGTTGTGTGTGTTGTCTGTGGGCGAGTAACATGTGAACAGTTTCTGTGTCAGGTGCCCCTCCCACCATGCGTCGCATATGCCCAATTCTCGCATCACTTTCCGGAGCTTTTTAGTCAACTGGGTTTTAGTTCCCTGCCTGGGCGAGTGACTGTGCAATGCAGGGTACAACACACAGTTAAAATCCCTCATCCACAGGAGAGGCACATCAAGTTCCTGGGCTATCAGATCCTGCATGGACTGGTAAAACACAGAGTCGTCCGCATTTGGGGAGTAAGTGTTTAGCATAGTAATGTCACTACCATCCAGGGTTCCCCTGCACAGCACATAGCGCCAGTGCAGATCCGCCTCCATATATGTCAGGGTAAATGACATCCCGGGGGCCACCCATATCAACACGCCCCTAGCCTAAGTTGAGTAGGATGAGTGGAATATCTGCCCCCGCCCCTTCTTCGCTAAATTAGCGGCACACATGTCATCTAGGTGCATCTCATGTAGACAAGCCATGGATATATGATGCCATTTAAAGAAAGAGAGCACTCTGTAGCGCTTCGTACAAGTACCTAAGCCCCTAACATTCCAGCTTAGGAACCTAACCTTTGTCGCCATGTCAATATGTTGTGTATTTCATCTGTCACCCATACCTCTGCCCCCCACCTGCTGTCAACAAATGCTGCATGCCATTATTACTAACAAACAAACAATTCTGAAACAATGTCCCCCCTCCCCCACCCATGGACAAATAACCTGCAACTGTGCATTTGTCAGTGCCCACCCCATGCTCATGCTAGGACATGCACAGCTTCCCCAGCAGCCCAACAGGTGCCAATGAACTCCTCATTATGACGAGCCTCCCGATCGGGCCCAACCTACAGCATAACCAGCAGATGCCCACCAAGGGGCGAAAGTAGTTTAATCCCAGTGGTGCATGCAATATGGGCAGTAGTCATCATTCGCAGCCACCTCCCCAGCCCCGTCAAGCACTACCGCATTCCCATTCAGCTTGCATACAGCCCAGCCATGTCCCCACACTTGCTGTATTCTGGGTCGAGGACCCGTGCACACAACAATCACTCATAGTATTATGAAGATAACCAGCAGTCTAGGGTCTTCATGTACAATACTCCTCAGACGATCTCCTTTTCAACGGCTGTGTCCAGCAGAGTTTCCCGGACAACATCCACTGACAGGCTCAGTATTTCATGCAATTTCCCCAGTTTCAACATCGACGAGGCAAAAGGCGATGCCGGACCCTCCTGTTCGACAGACCCAAGGTGCATAGTGCGATCCTCACCCACAGTGACTCTCTGCTCCTCCAATGGGGTCTCGTCAGGGTCCTCCGTCGAATGTTTGTTTCGCTGTGTCCCTCTCCTGAGACGGGTTCCCCATCTCTGCCTCTGGCAACGCTGTTCACAGAGAGGGAGAGCATACCCCCGGATCTCTAACCATTCCCACACCTCCTCCGGTGTCTTGAAAAAATGGGCCCTGCCTTGTGCCAATATCTTCAGTTTGGCAGGATACAGTAGCATATACTGCAGGTGTAGGGCCTGCAGCTTCTGCTTGACTCCAAGAAAAGATTTACGTTGTTCCTGTATCTGTTTGCTGTAGTCCGGGTATATGGTGATTTTACTAGTTCTATAGCTAAGGTTCTGCCTCTCTCTTGCCGCCTGCAGGATACAGTCTCTCTCGCTGTAATTTAGGATCTTGGCTATAATAGCCCACCGCTGGGCCTCAGGGGGGATGGTGGCACCAGGGCCCTATGCGCTCTCTCCACAACAAAGAGTTCCGGCAATCCTCATGGGCGCAACTGAGTGCTTATCCACGGCTCCAGGAACTGTTCTGTTGATTCCTCCTCCACATGCTCTGTGAACCCCAAGACACGAATATTGTTGCGCCGAGTGCGACCTTCTGCATCTTCAGCCTGACATTCTAGTGCCCTCATGGTTGTGGTCATCTGGGCCACCTGCTGCTTAAGGGTCACCACCTCCCCTTTTAACTCTATTATGTCCCCCTCAGCTGTTGACACTTTATCTGCCACTTTTTGCAAGTCCGTCTGCAGTAGGTTCATGTCGATCTACACTGTCTCAATTTGATTTTCCAGGGCCATCCTGGAACCCTGTATTACCGCTAGTAGTGTTGCATGGGAGGGTTCTCCTTTATCGCCATCCTCTCGGGTTGTACGATGGTACAACGCAGGTAAAGACATCGTATGCCTTTACTTTGCATTTTTTACCACAAACATGCTTTTACAACGCATGCCATTACCATGCATTGTATTTATATATAAAAACAATGTATTTGTGGGGGGAGACCCCCCACACCCACCAACTTACCTTAAAGGCATGCATTGTAAAGGCATGCACGTGGTAAAAATATGCGTGCTAAAAAATGCGTGGTAAAGAAACAACGAGGTAAAAACCTTGTTGTAAAGACTGTTTCCCATTCTCTCCCCCCTCACCAGCACCCGTTTGTCTTGTCATTCACAGTGGAGGGTGGTGTGGCGTATTGTACTGTGTGCTTGTGTTGGCTACAGTTGAGCGAGCCGCTTTATTCTTGCCCATTATGCAGGTGCCGAGGGCCCCCCTTGCCGTGAGCATCTTCACTGTGCTACCCGAGGGTGGGCCTGTATGGTCCCCAGCTGGGGCCCCGCCGAGGCCCCCCCAGCACCATTCTCTCAAGTAATGAGTGCCGCTGTCTGGGCGCCACCTTCCACACTGTCTCCAATCCACTCGCTTGAGCACTACACACCTGATCAAGCAGGAAGTGGCCTTGTCCTACTCCAACCTCACCACTGCCGGGGGTCCTAGCATGTGGCATTTCACACAGTGAATAACCATGACACTCAATTCTTCAAAGGCAGCTGGCATTGTAATCACCGCAGCTGATGATAGTTCTCCCAAAGCTGCTGTAGAGGTGGAGTGTCCTGCTCCAGTTGCTTTCTTTTGCATCATCTGATTTTACACCCTTTCATGTATAGTTTTTAGATGCTTCCACATGGAACTTGCCCCATGTGAATACTTCTTTGCAGTGCCTCTGAATAACTGCTTGTCACAGATATTGTACTGCACATATTTTGCGGTTACCTTCTTTTCCCCGGAAGGTATAGTACAGTGCTTCCAGACATCACTTTGAGGTGGTGTTTCTTCTTCCTTATCCTTCACAACTTGTGGATGTTCATCATGGGCAGAAGATGAAGCTTAAGCTATTCTTTGAATTTATCCACAAAAGTGAAAATCAGAGTATCACTGGTTCTCAACCCTCTTTCTTCAAACCTCTCTGGAGAAATAACTGTTTTTGTGTGTATATCGGTGGGGTCCTAATGTACCCAATGAAAAGGCAAGGTTTGGGTGTGCCATCAAGCGGATTCATGATTCTGGTCCATAGATTCGCGGACCGGCAACATTCATAAAATGAGTACCTTTCTTGAAAAACAGAAATAGGGTGCTATCTATATACTTAAAAATATGTTCATACTGGATTGAAAGTAGAGGAATATACATATGGAAAATAAACTGTAAAATTTTCGGTGGATCCGCAATTTGGGAATCACTGATCCATTCCGATCACATGATCGGAATTAAAAACCATAGAGAACATGTAGTCCCATCTATGGTTTGGGACCTGTGAAGGTACCGCAGAACCCAAAAATAATTTAAAAAAAAATAAATCTTGATTAATTACATTTACAAAAACAATAAATAATTTACAATACGTAAATACGTGTTTTAAACCTTTTAAAATGTACATAAATAATGTTTTTTTAAATGTCTATAGTTTAAAAATAATATTTCTAAATTAAAAAGACAAATACATTGTAGTATACTTAGTACTAAAAATAAACCCTAGAAAATAACTCCAAAAACTAAAAATTAGGCATGTATAATACTTTGAAAATAGAATTTGAAAAACCATAGAAATTCACAGAAAAAAGCAAAGTTTCCAAGAACGTTATAGTTAGGGTCAGATTTCACTCATACAAAATCATTGAAATTCAGCAGTTACAGGTACCTGAGCTAACTATAACTTATGCCCCCGCAATGTACAGCTTTTAACCTCAAATATTACACCGCTCATGATAAGGTCAGTGATATTACTGATTACATCACTGATGGCATCATTAAGTGATTGTGAGTGTGGATTAAAATTTTATGAGTGTTAAACTTAAATACCAAGCTAGTACATGAGTTAAATTAGTATACTTTTTGTACTAATAATGATTGATACTAATTATAACATATATTATGTGAATGGTTGTGTGAGTGTCTGAGTCAGTTTGTGAGTGGCTGTCTTAGTGGCTGTATGGATGTGTGAGTGGCTCTGTGGGTGAATAAGTGGGTGTGTGAGTGGCTGTATGGGTGAGTGAGCGGCTGTGTGAGTGGATGTACGGTTGAGTGAGTGGTTCTATTGAGAGGGTGTATGGGTGAGTGAGTGGCTGTGTGAGTGACTGTAAGGGTGGGTAAGTGGGTGTGAGTGGCTGTATGGGTGACTGGGCAGGTATGTGAGTGGTTGCATGGATGTGTGAATGAATATGTAAGTGGTTGTGTGGGTATAATGATAAAGTTGAAGTTATCATTACAGTTTTGAAAATGCCGCTTATAGAAAGTTGGCATTTTCCTGCTCTTAGCCCTGTGTACTTGCATCCTGTCTCTGATCAGTCTGGGGTGGGTGACAGCTGGACTTTGTGTATTCCCTCTAGACATCCATGCACAAAGGGAACTTAGATGTGACTTGAAGGGTCTTCCTGGGAGGATGGGAGGGAGGAGCTGGGCACAGCCTAACATTTACACCTGAATAGGCTGTGTCCTGCCCACACACAAAGGGCTGCATCCCCCCCTATAGTGAGTCTGGAGCCAGGGCAGGTAGGGAGGACATATGTGCACTTGAGATCCCTTCTTTGAAGTATCCCCCACTTCAAAGACACCACTGGGTCTGAGAACTGAACTTTAGACCCTACCACCTCAGTACACTTATGGACCTGAGGACACCCTAGAAGAACTAGTGTGCTGCTGAAGGACTGCCACTCTGCTGGACTGCTGCTCTAGAAGAACTGCTTTCTTGCTGTGCTAACCTGCTGCCAGATGCCCGCTCTGTCTGAGTGAGATGAACTAAACCTACCTTTCTTGCCCCCAGAGTGACTCCAAGGGTTTGCTGGCTTACCTACTGATCTGAAGTTTCAGGGACATAAAAGACTTCCAACCACTCTGCTCCTACACCTGGATCATTGGAAGTGGGCCTAAGGTGTTTGCTTCAGCAGCAAGAGCAGAAGCGACGCATGACTGCTGTTGCGGGAGCAGAACCAGTGCATCGCCTTTGGAACCACGCATCACTCAGAAACCGACACATCACTGCTGTTGTGTGGAGAAAACGGACACATTTTCTACTGCTGAAGCAGAGTCAACGGTTTCCCTTCGGAACCAGCGCATCACTCTCAGAACCGACACATCTCCGCTGTTGTGTGGAGAAAACCGAAACATCGTCTTTGCTGTGTGGGCCGAAGCACTGTCTCATCTTCAACCCACATCTCATCATCGTCGATGCAACAAGGTACTTTTTCATCCCACCAAGATTGGTCCCTGTAGCCGGACTATGGTTCATTGCGGTCTGCAGTGCGGCCAGATCTCCCAAATAGGCGCTTATTGCTTCTAAGCGCTATTTTACAGTGTATTCTTTAAAAATTCATATCTCAAGTTCTACTTATTGGATTTTTGTCGTTTTGGTCTTGTTTTATTTGTTATAACAATAAATTATAATTTGTTATTTATAACATTAAGTTCTATTTTTCTAACCTGGTGTTGAGTCTTTTTGTGGTGTTTTCAGTGTGTTACTGTTTGATGTGTTGCACAAATCCTTTACACATTGCCTCTTAAGTTAAGTCTGGCTGCTCTGTGCCAAGCTACCAGAGGTTGCACACAGGTTAATTCAGGGTGAGTTTGTGACTTAACCTGACTAGGTTTGTTGTTCCTGCTTGGACAGGGTGCATACCTCTGCCAACCAGAAACCCAATTTCTGACACCACTGATCAGCAGCTGTGACGTGCTGTGATACGAGATCCAGCTTCGAATTGTGTTGCGCTGCATCAGTTTCGATGAGGCCGCCAATCAGGATGTGCTGTGATGCGAGGTCCTGCATTGAGTTGTGTCACGAAGCGTTGGTTTTAAGGGAATCCTCAGTCGGAAAAGGAGGAGTACACTCTGATGCCAGCCATGGGTCCAGTTCCTGGGGGGCACCTCTTGGGGATCAGGGCATACTCCATCATAGGCCAGCGGCGGGCCCAGGCAAGTTCAGTTGGGTATGGTCAGCTGGGTAGATTTAGGGAAGGGCTCTGGAGCTTGTTATGTCCCTGTAGCTCGCATAGAAGGCCAGCCAGTTGGCCATGGGAGTCACTCTATTGGTTCTGGGTTCCAGAAGCATGTCCAGTCTTCTTTCCTCGGGCAGCAGGGAAGGAGTGCAGTCCTTCTAGCAGCATGGCAGCAGAGCAGTCCTTCTTCTTAGTCTTCTGCAGGTCCAGAAGTGATCTGATAAGTGAGTCAGGGGGTCCAACATTTACACCTGATGCCTGCCTTTGTAGTGGGGGGGCTTCCTGGCTATACCCACATCTGGTTCAGGAAAGTTCTTCTCTTCCCCTGCCAAGGCTCCAAGAAGTCTGGGGTGCCAAAAGGCTAATGTCAGGTTCCTTTATGTGTGTGCCAGTGGCAGCCCTTTGAAGTGTGTGAGGGGCATGTTATAGCTTGGCCTCCAGCCATCCTGATAGGAGGCCTATCCTGTCAATACCTAGTCCCCCTTTGTCTCACTTTCTGGGAGGAATAAACAAATCCCAACAGCAGAGTCATATACACAGTTAAGTGGCCCAGGACCCTGGCAGCAGGCACCAAATGGTTAGGGGAAGAAAATGCCAACTTTCTAAAAGTAAAAGACACACAGATGATGGACAGAATGCAGAGCAAATCAAATATTCTCCCCCAGTCAATAGATCTGGGTTAAATCCATTGTTCTTTGTTCATCATGCCACCCCAGTTTAGACCCAGCCATATGCAAATCAGTCTTGACCCTGTGGCTCATGGGAACAGTCCAGACCGAACTGCCAAGCCAGTTCCTCCCTGGACCGGAAACAAGCATCCTGGGACCAGTTTCGGGGCATCACCCCTCATCAGCCGGGCTAGCTTGAATCCAGTGGCACAGTGAGCCTGGAACCCACGTTTGGGCATACCCCGCACACTTAGGGCCAAAAAGAAAAAGACACACAGATGATGGACGGAATGCAGAGCAAATCAAACATTCTCCCCCAGTCAATAGATCTGGGTTAAATCCAACGTTCTTTTGCTCACCATGCCACCCCAGTTTAGACCCAGCCATATGCAAATCAGTCTTGACACTGCCTCATGTTAACATTCCAGACCGAACTGCCAAGCCAGGTCCTCCCTGGACAGGAAACAAGCATCCTGGGACCGGTTTTGGGGCATCACTCCTCATCAGCCAGGCTAGCTTCAATCCAGTGGCACAGTGAGCCTGGGACCCACGTCTGGGCATACCCGGCGCACTTAAGGCAAGCAAGTAAAAGACGCACAGATGATGGACGAAATGCAGAACAAATCAAACATTCTCCCCCAGTCAATAGATCTGTGTTAAATCCATCGTTCTTTTGCTCACCATGACACCCCATTTTAGACCCAGCCATATGCCAATCAGTTTTGACCATGTGCCTCATGGGAACAGTCCAGACCGAACTGCCAAACCAGGTCCTCCCTGGACCAGACACAAGCATCCTGGGACCAGTTTCAGGGCATCACCCCTCATCAGCCAGGCTAGCTTGAATCTAGTGGCACAGTGAGCCGGGGACCCACGTCTGGGCATACCCGGTGCACTTACGGCGAGAAAGCAAAAGACACACAGATGATGAACGAAATGCAGAGCAAATCAAACATTCTCCCTCAGTCAACTGATCTGGGTTAAATCCATTGTTCTTTTGCTCACCATGCCACCCCAGTTTAGACCCAGCCATATGCAAATCAGTCTCGACCCTGTGCCTCTTGGGAACAGTCCAGACCGAACTGCCAAGCCAGGTCCTCCCTGGACCAGAAACAAGCTTCCTGGGTCCGGTTTCGGGGCATCACCCCATATCAGCCAGGCTAGCTTGAATCCAGCGGCACAGTGAGCCCGGGTCCCACGTCTGGGCATACCCTGCGCACTTACGGCGAGAAAGAAAAAGACACACAGATGATGAACAGAATGCAGAGCAAATCAAACATTCTCCCCCCAGCCAATAGATCTGGGTTAAATCCATCGTTCTTTTGCTCACCATGCCACCCCAGTTTAGACCCAGCCATATGAAAATCAGTCTTGACTCTGTGCCTCATGGGAACAGTCCAGACCGGACTGCCAAGCCAGGTCCTCCCTGGACCGGAAACAAGCATCCTGGGACCGGTTTTGGCCCAGACATGGGTCCCGTGCTCTCCATGCCACTGGAGTCAAGCTATCCTGGCTGATGAGGGGTGAAACCCTGAAACAGGTCCTAGGATGCTTGTTTCCAGTCCAGGGAGGACCTGGCAGTTCGGGCTGGACTGTTCCCATTGGGCACAAGGTCAAGACTGATTCGCATATGGCTGGGTTCAAACTGGAATGGCATGGTGAGCAAAAAATCGATGGATTTAGGCCCAGATCTCTGTACTGGGGTGAATGTATGACATTGTTCTGCATTCTGTCCATCAATTGTTCTTTTTGCATTTGTCACCCTGAGTGGGACGGGTATGCCCAGACGTGGGTCCCGTGCTCTCCATGCCACTGGAGCCAAGCTATCCGGGCTGATGAGGGGTGAAACCCTGAAACCGGTCCTAGGATGCTTGTTTCCAGTCCAGGGAGGACCTGGACTGGCAGTTCGGGCTAGACTGTTCCCATTGGGCGCAGGGTCAAGACTGATTTGCATATGGCTGGGTTCAAACTGGAATGGCATGGGGAGCAAAAAAACGATAAATTTAGGCCCAGACCTCTGTACTGGGGTGAATGTATGACATTGCTCTGCATTCTGTCCATCAATTGTTCTTTTTGCAACTTTCGAAAAGTGGCATTTTCTGAATTATGACTTAACCATTGAAAATTATTTTAATTTACAATTCATTTGACTGCTCCCACAAACAGGTTTTCACTTATTAAGTGTAATAGATAATAAGCTTTCGAGCCTATAGGCTTTCGAGCCTATATCCTCTCGAGACTGTGAAGCCTTTCTTTTCAATCTAAAAATATTTAATCATCTCTCATTTAAAGGGGTCCTACTTTATCGCCTGCCAGGGGCCAAAAATGGGTTCCTTACCTCTCTTAACTCACTTCTTGAAACCTGTGTTCTTGAAAATACTGTTCATATTCTGGGTGACTTTAATTTTCAACTTGAAGCCGTTACCAACAATAATACTGCCTCCTTACTCGACATTATGACCATGGCATGTCTAAGCCAAAAGGTCACAGGCCCCACGCATCGGGCTGGCCACACCCTAGACGGAATCTTTTCTAATAGCAAGTTTACTGAGATCAAAGAGATCTTGCCACTAACTTGGACCAACCATTCTGCAGTTAGTTTTTAGTTGAATAGTCCTCCTAAAGCTTAGGCAAACACCTCTCACCTATCTACCAGATCTTACCGTAATTGGAAGCAGGTTGATATCAACATGCTCAGTCTCCAACTTTCTCGCTCCCAAATCAAACTGTCAGAGAACGCTGCACTTGCCTCCACTCAGTTTAAACCATTGGCTTACATTGATTGCCGATAAGGTAGCCCCCTACAAATAGCCCCAAGCAAGAGGAAAACCCCGTCAGCTCCCTGGTTTTCAGAAATCCTGAGAGCTAAAAAACAAGAATGTAGAAGGCAGGAGAGACGCTGGAGGTCAAACTATAACGCAAGCAAGCTCTCCAGTTATAAAACTCTGCTAGCTGAATATGAAAATCTTATTTTCATGGAAAAATGCTCCTACCACGCCAAGCAAATTGAGGAGGCAAAAAACTCCACCAGGGAACTTTTTCAGGTAGTAACTAAATTGTCCACACTCCCAGAAATAAATGTGAATAAACATTCACAAGCTTTTTGTAATTCATTAGCTCAGCATTTTTTAAACAAAGTGGAGCAAATTTATGTCACTTTTGACAATATGACCAGATCAGGGGCGCTCATTTCAGTTAATTTGCATTCCTCGAATACTCCTGTATTTACAGAATTTAAGCCAGTAACTAATGATGAGATAACAACTCTCATCCAGCAGGCCAAATCGGTCTCTCCCTACGACCCGCTTCCCCCCATGATGTTCAAACTGGCCCCTGAGATTCTTGGCCCAAGTTTAACCACCATTTTCAACTCCATGTTCACAGAAGGCATCTTTCCCTAATCTGGAAAAGGGCATTAATCTTACCTCTTTTGAAAAAAATCCAGCCTTGATCCAACCGAACTGAACAACTATAGGCCCTTTCCACGTCTTCCACTTCCAGCCAAACTCGTAGAAACAGTTATGAATGATCAATTTACATTCTATCTTCACAAACATAAATTCCTAGATGAGACCCAATTTGGTTTCAGGGCAGAACACAGCACTGAATCGGACCTAATAAAAGCCACAGACGAAATTAGAGCAGTTCTAGATGCAGGAGGGGCTGCAGCTCTTATTTTGCTCGACCTGTTGGCGGCGTTCAACACGATCGATCATAATCTGCTACTCAATCATCTGAATTCTATTGGCATCATGGATAATGCTCTAGCACTGGTTTCCTCCTTTCTATCTGGTAGCACACAATCAGTTGCCTTGGGTAGCTACAAATCCCTTTCTTTTGTTCTCCCCTGCGGGGTTCCACAGGGCTCTTCAATGAGTCCCACCCTTTTTAATATTTACGTGTCAGAACTAGCAGCAATAATCAGAACCTTTGGCTTGGCACTAAAATCTTAAGCAGACGGCACTCAAATCGTCTTGTCTGTTTTTTAAAACAGTATGCCTTCAGTCAAAAGATTTAGGGAGTGCATGTCGGCAGTCAGCTCATGGATGAGCTCACACTGCCTCAAGCTGAACTCAGGAAAAACTGAGATAGTCCTCTATGGCAACTTTTCCCCAAGCTGGTCACAGATCTCGTGGCCGGACGAATTGGGGGCAGACCTATTCCAGCTCCCAAGTGATTATTGATGAGAAACTCAACTGCAAGGCACAAGTCAATGCCGTCTCCTCATCTAGTTTCTTTCTACTTAAGATGATTAAGAAAATCCTACCTTTTATTCCAGCAGATAGCAAGAAAACTGTGGTAACATTGTTAGTTCTTGCCAAACTGGACTATTGCAACGGGCTCTATCTTGGCATGCCCGAGAAGCAGCTACATAAGCTTCAAACAATTCAAAATGCCGCTGCTACGCTTCTGCTAGGGATTCCCAAGTTTCAATCGGTTGGAAAGCACCTTCAGAAGTTGCATTGGCTCCCAGTCAGGAGCTGCATCATTTTTAAGGTCCTTTGCATTACCTACAGGGCACTTCAAGGCACCGGCCCTCAGTTCTTGAGGCGGTCATTGCACTAGTATGCCCCAAATAGATATCTCCGTTCTGAAGGAGCAAAACTGATGCTTACTCCCAGATTCCAGAAAGCCAATTGGGTGGTAGGAGTTTCATAGTGGGGGCTACGAAGCTCTGGAATAGCCTTCCCAATTCTATCAGAATTCTTCCCTCTCTGATAGCCTTCAGGAAGGCCCTTAAAACCTGGCTGTTTAACAAATAGAGGTCCCTTCTCATTCTGGACTACTAGCGTCAAGACACCATTTTCGGTATTCGTGCGCTTTATAAATTTTAATAACATAACATAAGGCCACCCATGTTATCCTATGGGAGAGATAGGTCATGCAGTAGTGAAAAACGACTTTAGGGGTTTTCCACTACCAGGACATGTAAAACTTAAAACCACATGCCCTACTTTTAAATACAGTGCACCCTGCCCTATAAGCCTTGAGGGCCTAACTTAGGGGTGACTTCTAAGTATTAAAAAAGAAGGTTTAAGCCTGGCAAAAGGATTATTTTGCCAGATCGAAACAGCAGTTTAAAACTGCACTACACGCTGCAGTGACGACCCAGAGACATGTTGCAACAGCTTCTTTAGTGTACGGCACAGTGAGTGCTGCAGGCCCACTATCAGCATTTAATTTAGAGACCCTTGGTACATGCAGTACCATT
The DNA here is from genome assembly GCA_963921515.1 of Calotriton arnoldi. Classification (NCBI taxonomy): domain Eukaryota; kingdom Metazoa; phylum Chordata; class Amphibia; order Caudata; family Salamandridae; genus Calotriton; species Calotriton arnoldi. Next base: position 689,021 of record CAWUFW010008507.1, read on the forward strand.
TACTAGGGACTTATACATAAATTAGATGCGCCAATTAGGTGCAGGTCAATTGTACTATGTTGTAGGGAGTGAGGACATTTTTTTTAGCACTGGGTAGCAGTGGTAAAGTGTAGAAAGTCCTAATGCAAACAAAAACTAATTCAGAAAACAGAAGGGATGAAGACAAAAAGTTTGGGGGTGACTCTGCAGAGATGAACAACTCCAACACATACCCAATTGTAAAGGCATTTAAACCCGTAACCCTTTGTTTTTTTATATGGATTTTCGTTTTTTTCCTCTTATTCAACTAACATCCATGTTGCGCGTATCCCACATGGCGTGCTCAACCCTGCCACAGGCGGCGAACCCATCACTGCACACAACCTTTGGCCACAGACCTGGCCTCCAGCCCTCCCATGAAGTACTGCAGTACTGCAGCAGTACCCGCCACTCAAGCTTTATACCGTGGTACAGTAATACCATGCAAGCTTTCTCGCCCAAGGTCATGCGCAGCAGAGTATTGATCACAGGGCCTAACCTCCAGGGGCAAAATAATGTTGAGCTGGTGATTGAATCAGTCTGCTTTCAAGTTTCACCCCAAGAAATTATAGTACTACATATTTTAGAAGAGATGGAGCTATTGTTGGCCAATCTATCATGTGGTGCCACTGAGTCAGGTACTGTCATTAGTGGGGAATCTAATGTCAGAAAGTCAAACTTGTCTCCATTTAATTCTTATTTAAAGGATATTAATGATAACTGGGCAGGGTCAACCCTATATTTAATGCTAGCAATGGGCAGCAGAAGTGAGGCCTTATAGGTTATAGGTATAGGATGGCCAACAAAGGCATTGAAGGTGATATCCCTAGTAATGATTATTATTCTTTCCAATAGAAGCTCTGTGTTGTTCTACGAGTGACTGAAGAGGCACTTTCATTTTTAAACTATACTTGTTGACATTGCAAATGCTTTTTACCATACCGTTGATTTAAATAATCTGTTCCCCCCGTCTAGAAACTAGTCATAATTGCGATGCAGTTAAAACCAGAGCTGTATTTTAGAGTATGACTTTGCACTCTTATCGCATGCTCCTATTGGAATGGAGTGTGGTTTAACACGCTTGAGGAACTGATGTCTCATACAGTATTGTTGGCCAAAAATCCGATGAGATGTGCGAGCTGTTTAATTGAAGGTTTGGTAGTTTATTTACTGTACTACTAAAGTGAGCTTAGTTAGCAACATTATTGCAATTATGGGCTATGGTGTCTCAGTCTGGTGGGAAGAACTGGTCCTGGACTTAGATATAATCGAGGGCTCAATCTGGGAAGAAGCTTTGGCCCTACGTAATTCTATCAAGATTCAAGCCACCAGATCCGAAATAGTTTTGGGATGTGCAAATGTGCCAGCTCTGCAAGCAACAACTCTTTCTTGGTATAACATTCCCTTACATACCAACAGACCTGAATCCGACAGGAAACTCCTTATTTTTGAAGCCAAAAATTGTTTTATTTTAGCGATTTCCGGCCAGATGCATCAACAATCCATTTTTTGCGATTTCCTAATTGCGAATTCTTGCGATTCGCAATTAGAAAATCGCAAAAAGGAATGCATGAAAGTGTGTTTAACACTTTCTGCGATTCCTAGGGGATCGCAAATGACCTACCTCATAAATATTAATGAGGTAGGTCGCAATTTGCGACCCCCTAGGAATCGCAAAAACCACGCGGATGGTGGCCTGCTGGGGTCAGCAGACCACCATGTCAGTGATTGCTTTTAAATAAAGCAATCTTTTTTTTGTAAAGCAGCCCGTTTTCCTTAAAGGAAAACGGGATGCTTTACAAAAGAGAAAATGAAAACTTTTCCTTTCATTTTCTAAGAGCAGGCAGTGGTCCGTGGGACCACTGCCTGCTCTTAGAAAATGCATTTACAGACATTCACAAAGGGGAAGGGGTCCCTTGGGGACGCCTTCCCATTTGCGAATGGGTTACCACCTACTTGAAGTAGGTGGTAAAATGCGAATGTTTTGCGACCGCATTCCGGTCGTAAAACATTCATGCATACCGATGCGATTCGGTACTAGGAAGCAACGCCCTAAACACGCCCCTTTCTAATAGCGAATCGCAAACCCATTTTGCGATTCGGTAACTGGTTACCGAATCGCAAAATTGGGTTTGCTGCATCTGAAAGGCATTTTTTTGCGTTCGTGAATTTGCGAAGGCAAAAAATGCTTGATGCATATGGCCCTTCCTGCCTTAAATTGCCTCTGCTTCCACCAGATTTGTTTTCAATATTTCCCACTTTACAATATGAAAATGTTGGCATGTTTGAATTCATAAGGCGAGAGAATGTGGACTAAAGGCTAGGGCGGTCGATCTCAAATCTATGAACTCACTTAATCTCCCTGTGCCTAGCCAAATGAATGTGTCCTTGTGTAATGCTACTGGTGCTCATGTAAAGCGCTCTGATACCGGATACCTTTCGGTCAAGTTCGCGCTATATAAAACTCCGACTGGCACATGCATCAAAATCAGAAATAGCGATTCCTAAATAGCGATTAATAAGGAATCGCTATTTAGAAATCGCTATCCGCAATGCATGAACCCGTTTGCGAAAAATTACCGATTCGGTAATAATCGCAAATCTGATTAGCGATTTCACCAAAGAGACGCGCAAAATCCGAATAAACACCTTTTGCGATTTCCCTTTGAGCGAAATCGCAATTAGCGATTTCGCAATTAGCGATTTTGCAAAAAGCGCGTCGCATTGGAAGCATGCTGATGACATCACAACCAGGAAGTCATCCAGCCCATGCTTCATTCAGTGCCCAGAGGAAGTGAGAGGAAGAAGCAGAGTGCTGGAGCTTAGCTGATTCATCATCCTAGTCTGTTTGCTGCAACTTCCTGTGCACAACAATGGATCAGACAACATCAGGGGAGAGTGCCACGCCCAGGAAGAGAAAACTGAAATTCAGTGAAAGAGAACTGGAATACCTCATTGAGGAGGTGTCCAACAGCCATGACAAGCTCTTTGGGAAACTTTCACTCAAAGTGCCAGAGGCAGAAAAACGCAGGATATGGCTGCGTATCAAGAACAAGGTCAATGCTGTGGGAGTCACACACCGCAGCATAGATGACCTCAAGAAGAGGTGGTACGACCTGCGTAGCCGTGCCAAGGAGCGAATCTCAGAAAGGCTGAAGGAGGCCAGGGCCACAGGAGGTGGCACATCTACAATTCCAGGCAACACCCTCCTCCAGCCCTGGAGGACCTGGTGGAGGCCACAATCCAGCCCGAAGCAGTGGTGGGAGTGACCCAGCTGGACACATCCGGCGCGGCTAGTACCACACAAGGTAAGATGAATGCAACCATACACTTCAAAGTACAGTTCAATTGTGCACATACCCCCAGTCCAACCCCAGTGTACAGGTCAAACTCCAGTCTACGTTTTCCCACATACACCCAATGCATAATGGGAGTTGTCGGCATGTCAGTCAAGTGGGCAGTCAAACACAACAATGGCAAGTGAAACACGCCAACACTGCATGGCAGTCAGTGATTACAGTCAGTGATTTAATGTGTGCCAAGTATGCTTAATGTAACACAATAGTAACCTTAACACTAATTAACATTGCACTGTTTCACATCACAGATGCAGCTGAAGTAGACTCGGAAGACAGTGATTGTCTACACATCTCCGAGATTCCTGCTGAGACTGATGTGGAGACTCCAGTTGCCCCAGCAAGCACACACCCCGCACCCACAAAACGCAGGGCACAAGTACCATCACTGCAGCCCATGGAATCAGAGCTGGCTACTGCACCCACTCCTGTGACCAGCCAGCCTCATGTGAACACAACACCTACATCCCAGGCACCAGTCCAACGTGGACGGAGGCGCAGTTCAAGGGCCCGCATTTCTGCTCAGGAAGACCAGGCTCCAAATGTGTGGGGTGGCGTGGAGTCCCAAATGTTGCGGGTGCAGCGCATGCAAGCAAGACACATGGGGGCAATCCAGCTACAAATATCAAAATTGGCAAAGAACATCAGCCTCATGACAGACAGTGTGCGGGAACTAACCACAGCGGTTGTGGAGGGAAATAGGCAGACCAACTCAAGCATGCAGGAGCTCATCAGGCTGAAGCTTGAGGGCCACAGCACACAGAGGAGAAGGCATCGACAGAGCGGCCTATACCAGGTCCAACAATAAGCTCTGCAGCACCACTGCGCTGCTGTCACGTCGCTCCGTGGCCATGCAAATAGAAATGGGCCATTGTTGTGGGGATGTGTCCAGGGCCCTTGGACAGGTGACCACTGCCGTGGAACTGATCCAGGCCGGTACCGTTGGTGGCAGCAACTTAACGGGGGAGGAGGGGAGTGAGGAGGCATCCAGCCTTAGCAGCCTGTCGGTGCCAGTGACCACTGCCAGGAGGCGCAGTGCCCGCAGCACAACACCTTCTGTTGCACATCAGGGGGATGTAGCCGATGCAGGCGACCGGCGTTTGTGGGTGCGTGGCAGGAAGCGCTAGGAAGACATGTCGTCCTTCATTTGCCCATGGGGACGTAACCATGGTCAAAACCATTATAGTGATTGATGTCCAGGTCATGGATTTGTTTATTTTCCGGTATTCTTCTATGCAATCACGGTTCTATTTTGCACAATTTTCTGTGTGGCAACACAATACTACATGGGCTCATGTTAGTAAATACTTTTCTGTTCGACATTTAAGTGTCTTGTCTCATCATTACATACCTCAGAAATAATGTTGTGTGATGTCTGCACGTCTCCTTTGCCCCTCTGCTGAGCTTGCCCCATGCACTTGTCTGAGTTGTGTGGGTGGATGGTGGATGGTATAAGTATATGTGTGCACCAAGTAGATGTCCTTCCCCGAATTCACCCCTGAGCAGACACATGTGGATGCCACTGTGTCGAAATATATAGGAGTCATGGGTGCTTCCAGGGAATTGCGCCACAATGTCTGTTATGATATGTTTTGCATTGCACACTAGTTGCACATTGATTGGGTGTTAGGATTTCCTGTGCCTGACAATGTCTTCAATCGCTGCTGGGGACATGCATGCAATCTATGCAGCCGATCACATGAGGGTACTGTGCTATCTGGTAGGAGTCCTGTTTTGTCTTGTTCAAATCCTGTTGGCTTGTGGGGACGGTGATGTGGGTGTGGATCCTTCTCATCATGGTGTCAAGGAAGGTGTTTAAGAAACGTGAAAGGGAGCTTTGTGATACCCCTCCAGCTACGGCTACTACCCCCTGGAAACTGCCTGAGGCAAGTAGGTGCAGGCAACATAGGACCTAGACATGTGCGGGGATGGTATGGGTCCTACGGGGCTGGCGCTGCATTAGGGGTTCCAATACTGCTATTAGGTGTAGGATCATTGCACCGTTCAGCCTGTACTTATCATACATTAAATCTTCTGTTTGTCCCAGTGATGTGAAGCGCACTTTGAAACTCCGATCTTGTATTCTCCGTCTGCACTGGGCTGCTGCATGGATCCTCATCCTCCTCGCCATCACGTAGAGCGCTGACATTGTGAAAGGCTTCAGGGGCCTTCTGAGTCAGTTTAAATACGTTTCTGAGGGTTTGCACCTGTGCGAATTTTTTTTTTAACTTTACCACCTGATTGTGATTCCCCTTATTCTGCACTTGCAAAATAGCGTTTTTCATGCGATTCGCTAATTGCGAGTTTACATGCATTGGATTGCGAGTTTTTATTAGCTAATTGCTATTTGCGGCCGCTGTACAGGGACTCGGTAATAAGGATTCGCATTATTGGTACTCGCTAATTTTGCGATTCCTTATTTTAGCGAAACTGTTTGTTTTTCGGTAAATGGGTTCCTGCATCGGAAAAGGTTGAATTGCGTTCGCAAACGGCCATTTTTTGCAAATCGCAATTTTTGCGAGGCTTTTTTGGCTTGATGCATGTGCCTGCGAAAGAATAAGGCAGGTTTGGACACACAGACCCTGTTTACAAGTGCAGGGTTAAATTCTGATCCCTGTACAAACACACATGCACAGGGATCGGAATTATGAGTTGTGTGATAATTATCACACCCTCAGAGTTTTCCACTGATAAATTCTGGCAGGTCAAACCTGCTGAAATTTATTGGGGGGGGCATAAAGATGCAAAACGTGCAGAAATCTGTGTGTTAAATACCGATTTCGCATTATATGCCTCATTTTAAAGGGCACAAATTGTAATCTGAGATATTTATCGAACTTTTAAATTCCGATCCCCATGGTATCATATGTTAAAAGGTGCAATAATCACCTTCCAAGCCCAGCACTCGTAATGAGGGCCTTTATTGAGGATGCTTGCCAGAACGTATTGCACTGATATTTTTCTTCTGGTTGAGCGAGAGGTGATCCTCAAGCTTTATCTTCAAAATTGGTTTAAGCTAATGCTGAAAAGACTTGTTAATAGGAGTAAAATAACTGATTGGCTCACTTCTATTCCCTTAAAGCGTAGAAGCATTACCCAGGCTTCATTAACCAGAGCTAATGTAATTATAATAGTTGCGATCCTATTGCTTACCAAGATAGGGAATATCCATGCTTTTTACGTCATTCTAAAGGAAAATGCAGTTGTGACTTATTAGCAAGTGAGATGGAGACCATGGGCCAGATGCATCAAAAAATATTTTGCGATTCCCTAATTGCGAATCTTTGCGAATCGCAATTAGGGAATCGCAAAATGGAATGCATGAAAGTGTGTTTAACACTTTCTGCGATTCCTAAGGGATCGCAAATGACCTACCTCCTGAATATTAATGAGGTAGGTCGCAATTTGCGAGCCCCTAGGAATCGCAATAATCACGGGGATGGTGGCCTGCTGGGGTCAGCAGACCACAATGTCCGTGATTGCTTTTTAATAAAGCAATCCTTTTTTTTTTGTAAAGCAGCCCGTTTTCCGTAAAAGGAAAACGGGATGCTTTACAAAAGAGAAAATGAAAACTTTTCCTTTCATTTTCTAAGAGCAGGCAGTGGTCCGTGGGACCACTGCCTGCTCTGAGAAAATGCATTTGCTGACATTCACAAAGGGGAAGGGGTCCCTTGGGGACCCCTTCCCATTTGCGAATTGGTTAGCACCTACTTGAAGTAGGTGGTAAAATGCGAATGTTTTGCGACCGCATTTCGGTCGCAAAACATTCATGCATACCGATGCGATTCGGTATTAGGAAGGGACGCCCTAAACACGCCCCTTCCTAATAGCAAATCGCAAACCCATTTGTTGGGTTTGATGCATCGCAAAAATTCTGCGAATCGGCCCGTTTGCGAGCAGAAAAATGCTTGATGCATCTGGCCCTAAGGCCCATATTGCCAGCTGCATGGAGCTGGAATGGATTTACTGCATGGTAAATTTTCAATGCAAATTTACTTTTACCATGTGGTAAACCCACCGTAGTACCCTGCAATGTCGAGTTCTGCACCATGGAATAGTAAATGACCATGTGGGACCTATTTTTCAGAATTTGCAATTCCCTATGGTTTTTCCTCATACATTTACCACCTGCTCTGACAAGGTGGCATATATATTCGGGGCTGGTGCGCAAGAGAAGGGTGGGGGAAAAAGGGAGGAGGACCAATGACACAATATCGAAAATAACAATATCAGAAACAAAAATATTGTGTCAAAAACATTGTTTACAAAAATAAAGTGCCCACTTATAATGGTATGTACAAAAATATCTAAAAGAAAAATATCGTTTCACACTGATATAATTAAAAAAACATTTAAAAATATCATTTTAAAATTATATATAGTTTAAAATAGTAAATCTTAAAACATTTAATATATTACTTTAATATAATGTAAACTAAATACATGCAAATAATGTTTAATACTATATATAAATATATAAACACACACAAATATACATAGATGTGTGTATATGCTTATATATACAATATAATATAACGCTATTATTACAAATATATATTCTACATCATATTACATTTTTTGGGTTATGTCTTTAAATTTACTGCTATAAAAACATATATATGTGTGTGTGTGTGTGTATGTGTGTGTGTATATATATATATATATATATATATATATATATGTATATATATATATATATATATAACTGAAATACAAAACATTGTCAAATCAACTGCAAAACATCAAATGAATTACCAAATTAATAAAATATAAACAAAATTAAATCCACAAAAGGCATTCAATATAAATATTATAAAAATTCAAAATGAGAATTATATATATATAAATATATATACATATATATATATATATATACACACACACATATATATATATATGCACAGAAACCTCCAGCGAAGCAGAAGGAAGGGGCCACACGGGGTTTTCACAAGAGAAAGCCTTTAATTAGAAAAGCGGATTTGGGCATAATGCATTTCGACAGAATCGTCTTCCTCAGATGGCGCCGCCACACTGAAAACAGCCCCACGCCTCCGTTTTTAAATCAGTCTGCAGTCCTCCCTTAATTGGAAGGTCACACCTCCCCTGTCATGTGCTCGTTCACCTGCTGCATTACGATAAGTCCTACAGCTCCCAGAATGCATCTTCTCTGGGCCGATGGTACGAGGGGAAGCTTGATAAAATAAAATCCATATGGAAATAGTGTACTGCAGAACAGGGCGTGCTGTCTCTTGTGTAAATAATTTCCTCCGGCCTCCTCAAGTCCCCGCAAACGCTCCAACCTCCGTGGCACAGCTCAGCCGGGTCATGGGCTGACTTCAATGAACCCAACCACCTCGTGAAGTCACGAGCTGCCTACAAACAGTGTCCCTTGCTTGGCCAGTGCTTAGAGAGGTGGGCTGAAGCAATCCGATACCTCGGGAAAGAAACCAAAACTGCTTGCGCAGACACCAGTGAAGCCTCCAGCCAGCTTTGTAGAGCGGGACCCCTTAACGCGTCTCTGGTTGACGCGAAAATATGCACAGAAACCTCCAGCGAATTGATAATAATATATATATATAAAAACAATATTAGGAAAAGTGAATAGATATACTATTTCCATTCCAGTTTATGCAACAGTAGTGAAAGCATAGGGTTTCTGAGGGGTTACATTTACTATTCTCACTTCAAACAAGTCAACAGTAGGGATAGTATTGGACTTAGGGGGGGTAAGACTTACCATTCCCACCCCAATCTGTGCAACAGTAGGGAAAGCTTTGAACTTCGGAGGTGTAAGATTTAGTATTCCGAGTCCAGTCTGTCCAACAGTAGGGAAAGCATCGGACTTCAGAGGGGTATGATTTACTATTAAGGGTGGGCGGTGAGCTCCGCTCCGCCAGCGCAGTTTACGGAGTTTTGTCCATTCCGCGCTCCACTTGGAGCGCAGAGTTCAGCAAAACTCCGCCCACTACCGTCGGAGCAGAGTTTATCGCTTACCGGAGAGCACAGGAATGAGATATGCTTCCCTTTCAGGGAGACAGAAGGGTTGGCTGACGTGTGGTCGCCATGGAGGCACTGGCTTGCTTCCAGGCTGTAATTGGCTCAAGCTGTTGGCTTCCCTTTGCCCTGTGCCTCGCTCACTTCCTACTCCTCCTCACGGGTGTGGCCTGGACGAGGCAGTTCCGGAGTAGAGGAGTCACTCAGTAGCCCGCACCACAAGGAGAAACAAATATGACATCCTGGCCGGCCACCACCCGTGCCCTACTCTGCTTTGCCCTGCTCTGGCTGCTGGGCTGGCTGGGCATCCTGTATCATTTACTCGGTGCAGGTCGCAGGACTCGTGAGCAGCAGCAGCAGTAACAACAAGGTAAGAGGGAAGGGGCTGGATATGCAAGCACATGTTGGTGGTTCTGAGCACTATTGCCAGAGATGTGTTGGGGAGGGTGGGAGCTGAGGCTTCCCTGGGACAGATATCCACCAATGTAATTTCAAAGGGTAAAGCAAGATAACTTTCCGATCCAGGTGAAAAGTTCATGATTAATGTTATTGTAATAAGTAACTTCTTTTTTATGTATGGTTTGATACCACATTTATCCTATGTCTGATAGCTGTAAGTAACAAGTATCACTATTTCCCAAGTTAATAGTGCCAGTTTACTGACCTTAGAAAGATGGGAGACTGAGTGAACATTGTCGGGTGTCGAACTCGGTTCCTGCAGACCGCCACACATTGCGTTCACCTCACTGAGCAATTTGTCTCTCTGGTCATGTGTGTTTTCCCCCTTGGTGTGTCTCTGGTTGGCCAGTGTAAACATTCTCCTGCCTGTTTACTAAACAGCGCTCGCGCTGCTGGTAGATTACAGCCTGGCATGTTTACCAGTTTCAGGATCGTATTATTTTGTTGGTAACCTGTCATTTCCCGGGGCAGGTGAGGACACTGCAGCATGAGGCTTGACTGCAGCTGGGGAGGGCGACGCCTGTCTTCTATATAAAAAGAATGCTATGGCACTTCCGTATTGTTTGAACTGCTTTTTTTCCCTAGGTCACAGAGTGACGCAACATTTTTGGTATCTTTAGTTATGCATTCCAGTGAACACTACCTTCTGAAAGTGGCTGCTTTGCAAGGGCGCCATGACTCCTCACTGCAAGCAAGGGCAGCGCCCCCATCTATGGTTCGTTTGAGAAATACAGCCACATTTGAGGTCCAGAGGTCCCCTCACACCCCTGGGGCAGTACAAAAACCGCACAAGTAATTGCTACACCCTTATCCTAGGGTGCAGTGGAACTCAGCGGAATTCCACTGAGTTTTGATGCCACTCCGCGGAATTCCGAGTAGTGCAACTCCGCGAGCTCAGCCCACCCCTGTTTACTATTCCCACTCCAGTCTTTGCAGCAGTAGGGAAAACGTTGGACTTCAGAGGGGTTAAATTTGCTATTCCCACTCGAGTCTAAGCAACAGTAGGGAAAGTACTTCACTTCAAACACATTACATATTTGAATAAAGCTATTAATTTAGAACAAATATAAAACTCTTAGGGCCTCATTACAAGTTTGGTGGTGCAGGAATAGGACCACCCAGCTCCTGCACTGCCAAACCTGTGGTTGAACCGCCCCCCAGATTAGGAGTTTTCTCCTGTCTGATGGGCGGTTCTGTGGCATTCCCACGTCAGTGCCTCTGAAATAGGCACCACAATGGGAACGTGAAAATCAGTACCTGCATGGCATGGACTGCTGCAGTCCATGCCATGCAGGTACTGGGGTGCATGCACTCAGGGGGGCACAACATGTGACCTCCTGCATGTACCCCCATGGCACTGAGGTACAAGGGGGCCCTGTAGGGCCCTCTTTGTTTCCTCACCATCACACTTTTCATGGCCACCATGAAAAGTCTTGCAGTGAGGAAACTCGTAATATGCTTGGCGGTCCGCAGCAGCCCCGCCAAGCATATTGCAGCCTCAAGAATGCCGCGCCAACACCATCGATCTCTGATCCCTGGCTGTTGCTGTGGTCCCAGGGTGGTCCGACCACCCTATTTGTAACAGGGCGCTCAGAAGTCCACCACCGCTGCACCCCGTGTGTCTGGCGGTGTGTGGACAGCCAGACTTGTAATGAGTCCCTTAATATGAACATTAATTAACCAAAAAAATGTATACGTACATAAAAAAACAAGTGAACAATGTACATGATTATTAAACAATTTAATGATTTCGGCCCTAATTACGATGGTAGTCGGTCGGACTGCCGAACCCCATGGGATCGAGCAGGTGACTGACCGACAATGAGTAATCGGTCCTATTATGATAGGACCGTCATGCAGGCAGTCGTAAAACAGTCTTTTCTACTGCGGCTTGTGCTGCGGCCCAGGAAAAGGGGTACAGCACGAGCTGAATTAATAATTATTTGTTAATTAATCATTACTCAATAAATGTCACACCCTATAACCCTACAAACCTACCAACTCGCAAGTAAAATATGACTAAAATAAATCAGTATTCCATAATGTACAAAATAATTATTTGTAATCAATAAATAAATACATGTTAATTAGTTATTACTTAATTAACTTCCCACGCTATATCCCTACAAACCCAGCAGCCCACACCTTAAATATAACTAAAATATAAAGTTATTACACAAGTTACTTACTAATCAAGTACGTAATTAATAATAAATTAATAAATAACTGTTAATTTATTATTACATAATTAACTTCCCACCCTATACCCCTAAACCCCTACAAACCTAGCAGCATGCTACACTATACATTACTATTAGCAATTAAATTACAAATTATATATAACTAAAAATTACAAAATATATTTTGAAAATATTATTAACAATTATACAAACAATAGCACATGAAATTAATATATGAGCTAAATCACATTAAAATAATTAAAAAACAATATTGTTTACAACTAAGGGGCCGAGTACGATGTCGGTCGGAAATGCTTCGATTACGATAGAAGTTAACCATTCTGTCTTTCCATGTCGGTTCCGATTGGCATTCGGAGACTTCGAGTCGGTCGCAGCCGAATTGTACATCTCTATGTACCGCGTTTTCGACCGACGTATTACGATGTCAGGTTCAGACAGCCTTTCCAACTCTGTCTATCCGACAACAAAAGGCTGTCGGAAACTGACTTTGGGGGCCCGTAGCAGGCCCCCCTTCACTTGGATGAATGCAAAAACAACAGTTGATGGACAGAATGCAGAACAATGTCATACATTCACCCCAGTACAGAGATCTGGGCCTAAATCCATCCTTTTTATGCTCACCATGCCATTCCAGTTTGAACCCAGCCATATGCAAATCAGACTTGACCCTGTGCCTCATGGGAACAGTCCAGCCCGAACTGCCAAGCCAGGTCCTCCCTGGACTGGAAACAAGCATCCTAGGACCGGTTTCGGGGTTTCACCCCTCTTCAGCCAGGATAGCTTGATTCCAGTGGCATGGAGAGCACGGGACCCACGTCTGGGCATACCCGTCCCACTCGGGGTGACAAATGCAATAACAACAGTTGATGGACAGAATGCAGAACAATGTCATACATTCACCCCAGTACAGAGATCTGGGCCTAAATCCATCGTTTTTTGCTCACCATGCCATTCCAGTTTGAACCCAGCCATATGCAAATCAGTCTTGACCCTGTGCCTCATGGGAACAGTCCAGCCCGAACTGCCAAGCCAGGTCCTCCCTGGACTGGAAACAAGCATCCTAGGACCGGTTTCAGGGTTTCACCCCTCTTCAGCCAGGATAGCTTTATTCCAGTGGCATGGAGAGCACGGGACCCACATCTGGGCATACCCGTCCCACTCGGGGTGACAAATGCAAAAACAACAGTTGATGGACAGAATGCAGAACAATGTCATACATTCACCCCAGTACAGAGATCTGGGCCTAAATCCATCGTTTTTTGCTCACCATGCCATTCCAGTTTGAACCCAGCCATATGCAAATCAGTCTTGACCCTGTGCCTCATGGGAACAGTCCAGCCCGAACTGCCAAGCCAGGTCCTCCCTGGACTGGAAACAAGCATCCTAGGACCAGTTTCGGGGTTTCACCCCTCTTCAGCCAGGATAGCTTGATTCCAGTGGCATGGAGAGCACGGGACCCACGTCTGGGCATACCCGTCCCATTCGGGGAGACAAATGCAAAAACAACAGTTGATGGACAGAATGCAGAACAATGTCATACATTCACCCCAGTACAGAGATCTGGGCCTAAATCCATCGTTTTTTTGCTCACCATGCCATTCCAGTTTGAACCCAGCCATATGCAAATCAGTCTTGACCCTGTGCATCATGGGAACAGGCCAGCCCGAACTGCTAAGCCAGGTCCTCCCTGGACTGGAAACAAGCATCCTAGGACCGGTTTCGGGGTTTCAACCCTCTTCAGCCAGGATAGCTTGATTCCAGTGGCATGGAGAGCACGCGACCCATGTCTGGGCATACCCGTCCCACTCGGGGTGACAAATGCAAAAACAACAGTTGATGGACAGAATGCAGAACAATGTCATACATTCACTCCAGGACAGAGATCTGGGCCTAAATCCATCGTTTTTTTGCTCACCATGCCATTCCAGTTTGAACCCAGCCATATGCAAATCAGTCTTGACTCTGTGCCTCATGGGAACAGTCCAGCCCGAACTGCCAAGCCAGGTCCTCCCTGGACTGGAAACAAGCATCCTAGGACCAGTTTTGGGGTTTCACCCCTCTTCAGCCAGGATAGCTTGATTCCAGTGGCATGGAGAGCACAGGACCCACGTCTGGGCATACCAGTCCCACTCGGGGTGACAAATGCAAAAACAACACTTGATGGACAGAATGCAGAACAATGTCATACATTCACCCCAGTACAGAGATCTGGGCCTAAATCCATCGTTTTTTTGCTCACCATGCCATTCCAGTTTGAACCCAGCCATATGCAAATCAGTCTTGACCCTGTGCCTCATGGGAACAGTCCAGCCCAAACTGCCAAGCCAGGTCATCCCTGGACTGGAAATAAGCATCCTAGGACCGGTTTCGGGGTTTCACCCCTCTTCAGCCAGGATAGCTTGATTCCAGTGGCATGGAGAGCACGGGACCCACGTCTGGGCATACCCGTCCCACTCGGGGTGACAAATGCAAAAACAACAGTTGATGGACAGAATGCAGAACAATGTCATACATTCACCCTAGTACAGAGATCTGGGCCTAAATCCATTGTTTTTTTGCTCCTTCACTTGGAGGCCTCCGGTTGTGGCCTGTGGGGGTACCCATGGGACCCTCTTTACAACCATGCGCAGTGTGGCAGGCACCATGGGGTGCCCGCCACAGGGTGCAAGGTTTTCTGCAACCACCCCTTTTTTCAATGGGAGCCTGTGTTGTCGGTCGGAACACAGACTCCCATTGAAGTCAATGGGAGTCCGACCGAATGGTGTTTGGAAACATCGTAATCGTCAGCCAGACGCGCCGAACGCGAGTCAGTCAGAACCGATTCCAAAGAGGAATCGGTCGGAAGAGTTTAAGACTGACATCGTTATAAGGCTCTATATTATTGAAAACGATATTAACAACAATGAGATTCTTAACATGGATATTACTTACCTGAAAAAAACAATATTCTTGACAACTGTATTTCTGCACCATGAAATTTGTGTATGACAATATTCTTTTTCCGATATTTCTGTCTTCCGATATTTACAACTCAATATTTTGTGCAAATACCAAAGGGAAAGAAAAGTCATTTTTTTCTAGCAGGGAGATAGTATAGTTCTCCCTGTTAATAAAAAGTGGAATGACACGTCGCTTCTACTGCAGCCAAAGTCTTATTTGATTTTTCTGGCTGGTTTTTGTATGTGTTCATTTTGTTCCACCTGACTTGTGGGTCTGAATTAAAAACCATGTCACCTCGTTCTAGAATGTATAATTTGCCAACTAGACGACAATTAAGGTGGTTATGCTTCTAATTGTGAGGCATGGGGACTGACTACTCTGCTCCTGAAAATATTTATTATTTTTTATTTTTGAATGCTGGAGCCTATCCTATCCAAATTGTCAGCTATTGGAGTGTGTCTATCAGGGTTGGAGGCGCAATATGCTTTCCTCCACTGTCCCTCGGACCCTCAACCCACGGAGCGGACACCTGCCACTACGGACAACTCTTCTTGTCAGGTCCACAGCAATCCGGGTGCGCCGGTGCTGACTTTGCCGCGCTCTGTGCCAACTATTGCTACACTTCCTGGTGGGCCGCCCCCCACGGACATAGCTTGCCGTAACATACCCAGGGAAAGCCAAATTCCACCGCCACTGGGTAATACGGGCTTTGCATATCAGGCTCCCAGAGACTCGGGGGTCATGGGTGGCGACTCTCTGAAAACCCAACCATCACCCAGACCATGGGCAAGCACTAATAGGCACGTACACCAACCGCAACACGTTTTACATCTCCCGCCTGCAGCGTCTACCTTAGTCCTAGTTTTGGCTAATGTACCACCACTCCGTGAGAACCAGCCTGAATCCACTCTACAGCTAATGGACAAATCTTTGCACTGGCTGTCAAACCATCTAATGGCTATAGGAATGGGAAACTATCCCCTGTCCTGTGAGATTATTATGGCCAGGAGAGTGGGCTGGGTGGGCAGCTCTATAAAATCTATTGACGGTGATTGTGTTGTAGTTAATTTTAATAACGTACAAGTGGTTGAAGCCCTTTTGAGCAACTGTCATGGGATGGCAAATGGAAGTACTCAGATTATACCCTTATCTCTGGAATACTTCTACAAGAAGGGCTCAACAGAGCCATTGAGACAAAGGCAAAAACAAGGTCACCAACTATCCCAGGGGGGAGCCTATAGTAACATTATGGGGGTGGGGCTCCACAACAGATTTGCTGTTCTCTCGGATCTGGAGACTTGTGACTGACTAACTCCAGCCACTTATTCTCCCGCCGAAAGCATTAATCCTTCAGGCATTCAAGCCCTCATGACCCAGGGAAGCCCGCCGAGCATTCACATACCGAGTCCGGTTAGCACTGGTAAGATCCGACTAGCCTCCTGGAATGTGGCTGGAATCACTCGTAAACTAGGAGATGAGCAATGGCATAAAATCTGGCACCCCTTGGAGGTTATTTGCTTCCAAGAAACTTGGGCCACGGAATCTGTCTTTGTCTCGGGATACCGGTCCTTCCATACAGCAGCGGTTGCCTCAGTGTCAGGTAGAGCGAAGGGTGGATTGTTGACTCAGATATCTAACACTTTTCAAGTAAGGATGGTTGGGCCGCAGAATAGACATTTCCATTTGCTACTAATAGAAGGCATAGAGGAAAGACCATGGCTCTTAATTAACTTCTATATCAATGAAGTGGGGGGTTGTAGGAAGATAGTGGTAGAGGATTTAAATAGGGAGTTGGACAAAGTGGATTGTTCCACAAAAAAGGGCCCCCTAAATATTATCTGGGTGGGGGATTTCAATGCTCACCTTTGTAAGTATAAAGATGATACCGTGTGTAGGCTTACAGACTATCAGGGTAATTCCCTTCTTCATTTTTCCCACAATGACTATGGGGATAGTCTTAACAAACTTCTTTATATAAAAAACCTGGGGATACTAAATAACACAAAAGATGGTAACATAGGAAAACATTTAGGAGGAACAATTATGAGTCCACTATTGATTTTACTCTAGTAAATCTCACATCTAGTGGCAAAGTCACTCATACAGATACAATGTCTACCTGTTATAATAGCCATGCAATTTTATTTACCCACTTACACACCCCCTATAAGTGGACCAAACAGCAAGTGTTATCAGGGAATATTTCCTTAACCAGGAAAAATGGGTATCAACTGAAGTGGACCCAGGTGGTCAAACAGAACATGGCCCACGTACCCATAGTACAAGCAAGGGACGATATTTTATTATGCCTGTCCTTGGAGCCATCCCCAGCACTCCTAGTCTCCCAGTTCCCAGTTCTAATAGAGAAGCTAAAAGATGCATTGACTCGCCCTAAGCGTGGAAATGGACCAAGGTCAAGAGGCTGGTTTGATCCAGCCTGCTCGGAAGGCAAAACAGCCCTTGTTGATGCCTTAAAGATCAAGCCGAGAGCCCCTGAGCAGATAAAAAGGTTACGCAGAGATTATAAAACTTTAAGAAAGGAAAGGGAGAAGGACATCAGGGAGAAAGCTTGGGACGACCTCCAGCAGGCCGCCGATCTGGGCAGCTCCAGCGAGTTCTGGAAAGTTATAAATGCACCCTATTTTAAAGAGCCTAAAGACCAATCCCTGGATGTTCATGTAAGTGAGGATGTATGGGTCAGATATTTTGAAGGCATATTCGGCTCTGATACCACCCCGCTTTTTGGCAGTCTAATGTAAGTTACTCCCCGCACGGTATTCTAAAATTTTCAGTTCATGAAGTTACAAAAAGGCTGGAGGCCTGTATTCCAGGGAAGGCACCAGGGCCAGACGGGGTTCCAATCGATCTTTTTCATGATAATTATGATCTATCGGCCCCCTTATTAACTAATATATTTAATAGCATAGTGATATGGGCACCCCCGTCTTAGAATCACAGCATAATAGTCCCAATTTATAAGAAGGGAGATAGAAGCAGCCCTAAGAATTACAGACCCATTTCCCTACTGGATACCACGGCCAAGCTTATGGGCAGGATCCTACTAGCCAGATTGGAGGACTGGGCCCAGGAACATAACATCTTGATGCAGGCCCAATATGGTTTCCAGAGGGGGAAGGGGACTGTTGATCAATGCCTTAACCTCTCACTCTGCATTTGTAAATACACTAAAGTCAAAGGCGGGAAGATCTACATGGCCTTTATGGACCTGTCAGCGGCCTTTGACTGTGTATCCCATCGTAGGCTATGGCAGATGATGGCGGGAATGGGTATTGATTCACCAATAATTCATTTCATCCGACAGCTTTATGCCAGTGCAACCGCCTGTGTCCGGTATGGTTCCAATGGGGAATGTACACGCTCATTTAAGATCGAGAGAGGAGTAAGACAGGGTTGTGTCCTTGCCCCGTTTCTTTTTTCCATCTATACAAACGGGTTGGGGGCAGCCCTGACTGACTCCCCAGGGACGTGCCTATTTTTGAAAGAACTCCCTCCCAGTTTTGGTATACGCCGACGCCGCCGTCCTAATTGCTAGGACGGGAGTAGCTTTGCAAGGCCTGATAACATCGTATGCATCATTTATGGCTGAATTAGACCTAAGGGTGAATGAATCCAAATCCTTTATCATTATAGCAGGAGCAGGTAAAAGTTAATAATCCCCTTATTTCCATCTGGAAACAAAGAAAATCGAGACAGTGGAATCTTTTCCATACCTGGAAGTATTATTTGATAAAAATCACTCCTGGTCGAACCTGGTGACCGCGAGAGCCCTAGGTATGGAAAGAAGCCTTCAAGCCATAAAGGGCTTTGCTAAGAAGTTGGGTGCAAGCCCCTTGGATCCCATCAAAAAGATTTACCGCGCAAAAGCAAAATCAGCAGTAACAAACGGGTCGGGAATATGGGGTATGGCTCAGATTAGGAAACTACAGAAAATAGAAGATACATTTTTCAAAAATAGGGTGTCGCTTCCTCAGTCTTTCTCTAATTATATATTACACAGTGAACTGGGATTGCCCTATATAGTAGATTCAATTAGACTGGCCCCAATCCTGCTATGGATCTCAATCTGGCGCAGGACAACCGCTGATTTAACACAGAGTATAATCGGCGACTGTATGAAATTGGAGCATTACAACAGGAGCGGCTGGCTCAGATACGTAGAGGCTGGCCTGAGTGCGATTGGTCATGGTGATTTATTCAGGGAACCGGCATCTTGCAGAAGGGTTTCTAGGCAGAAAATAATTGAATTGTTCATGCAGAGGGCGAATTTTATCCGCAGGGAAAAAAACTGGCACCAAAAAACGTCACTTGCATATGACCTCATTCCACAAAGAGCAGAGAAAGGATTTTCATACTTATCTAGTATTTCACTTAGACAGCATAGATTCATCTTGCTCCGCTTTCGCATGAACCTCATCCCCTTGATGAACCAAAGTCCTGTGCACACGTTTACAATTCTTTGATGAGAGTTCATCTGATTTTGTGCTCTCAGAAAAATGTCATTAAGGTTCGAGTGAGTTTGTTCTAAGTCATTTATTCTTTGTAACATCAAAAAGCAACCAGCCAACACGTGTTTCGTCCTGGGCGTAGTTCGCGTAGTAGCCCTACGCGTAGCTACGCGAAGTGCACTTCGCACTACGTGAGATACGCGTAGCACTACGCGAACTGCGTAGTGCGGTAGGAAATGCTGTTCACAATGATTGCACAGTGCCGGATCCTTGTCCGCACTGTGCAATCATTGCAAACGGCATCTTGCACAGTGCAAGCGGTCGTTTTCTGCCGCTCGAGTAGATTTGTACTCGAGCAGCAGTTTTCTCAACGCGGACTGGTAGTTTCTCATCGCGAGCGGTCGCGAGCATACGCGACCACTCGCAATGAGAAACCTGACCTCCCCGCGTAGAGAATCTCGCCGGGAGGTTTATTTTCCACGCTCGCGATCGGCAACTTGATGTTGCTGATCGCGAACGAGGAAAAAGTGTCGCCGGGATGTCATTTTGCTCGCTTGCGGTTGCCAACTTGACGTTGAGGACCGCGAGCAAGCAAAAAATGCCCGCTACGCATTTTTGCACTGTGCTACGTGCAATTCGCGTAGCGCGAAGTTGCGCAAACTACGCAAACTACGCAAGCGTAGCGTAGTTTTCCGCCCAGGCCTAGTCACAATGGGAAAGTGTCCTGCGACTTCTTCAGGGCTGGGAAGGATACAATAAGTGGTGTCAACAGATAGTGATACATTGTGTTTCAAAATGGGAGAGATTAAACTCGTCATCAGGTTGGGTGAATGCAAGTCACCTTAAATGTGGAAACCCTAAACATGATTTAAAAACCGCAAGGGACAGTCCGATCACTTAACTGACCGAACGTGCAAAAGAACACATAGCAACAATCTCTTAGCAGTGAAACGAGGGGTGCTTATCATTCAATATTGTGAGGACCATAAATCACACAACAATTTACGTAATGAGAAATAGTTTTAAGGTTTAGATCATGGGAGGTACAGTGCTGCGCATTATTGTAAAGAAGTGTTTATATATACTCTGGAGTTGTAATGGAATTACTACCTGTACGTGATGCAAATGGACTCTTTAAGATCTAAAGTAATACAAACACAGAGATAATCTGGTTAAGGGAGAACGTTTAGCCCTTAAAACGTTGAGCTCTGATGAAGACATTCTAATCAGGGAGGCTGACAAAGGGGTAACGTCGTGGTCATGAACCGTGATGATTACAACGATGAAATCCATACCCAATTGAACGATGACACCTGTTACGAATTACTCTCTCACAATCCTACAGGGCCTTTAACACTCAAGATTAACAAACACCTGGCAGAATGGCTTACTGCAGGATTAATAGACAACGACGAATACATGTATATGAAGGTTTTTAGACCAACCTTCCCATGGTTGTACACTCTACCCAAGATACATATACATCTGCCCTTCCCACCTGGCAGACCCATTGTCTCAGGCATCAGTGGTCCCACCGAGAGACTAGCAAAATAAGTGGATTTATTCCTGGGACCCGTTGTACAAAACTTACCCTCATTTATCCAAGACACCAAACACATCTTGGGTATTTTAGCAGACCTACAATGGCAACCAGACATGATCCTAGCAACCTTGGACGTAGTGTCACTGTACACTAGCATTAAACCAGATCTAGGCCTGCAGGCAGTAACACGACTCCTACATAACAGGCCGGCAACACAGTGGCAGCACACCACCATGCTCATCACAATGATGGACCTGATACTACATAACAACTTTTTCATTTTTGAAAAACGATGGTACAGACAAACAAGAGGCGTAGCCATGGGCTCTAAATTTTCGCCCTCCTTTGCGAATTTATTCATGGGCAATTTAGAGGCAGAATGGATTTGGGGTAAGAAGGGAGCTCCATGAATTGATTCCATCATTTTTTGGGGTCGTTATATAGACGACTGCCTCTTACTCTGGTCCGGCACCCAAGATAAATTGGAACAATTCTGTAAACATTTTAACTCCAACGACCTTGACATGAGATTTACCAAGGAGTTTAGCAAATCCAACATCACATTTTTGGATATAGGACTCTACATTAAAGATGACAAATTACACAGTCGACTTTTCTGCAAGGAAACGTCATGCAATTCAGTCTTACATGCAGACAGTTCACACCCGATACACCAGATTCAAGCCATCCCCTATGGAGAATTCATGAGGGCCAGGAGGAATTGCAGTGAAGAGACAGAGTTCCAAAAATGCATTACTGACATGAAATCCAGATTCAGGAAGAGAGGATATACATCACAAACTATTAAGAAAGCGGAAAACAGAATCGGACGTATACAAAGAGAGGATACACTAAGGGATAATGTCCGCACACAACAACACAATCAACCAGTGAGAATGATTACGGACTATAACGTTATGAGCTACACGATCAGAAGAAGTCTCACTAAAGATTGGGGGATTCTACGAGCAGACAAATCATTGGACGACCATATTACAGCTCAACCGCAGATCACCTTCAGACGAGGTAGAACACTCAGAAATAGACTCAGCCCCACAGTTCCTTGGGCCCGTAGTGACTCCTCATGGCTTACCACCCGAACAATAGGTTTCTATAAATGTGGTTCTTGTGATATATGCAGATGGGCCAAACATGATACCAAGGAATTTACCGGTTTCGACAAAAAGAAATACAACATAAGACAATAACATCAATTGCAACACTAGATTCATAGTGTATATTATCGAATGCACTTGCAAAGGACAATACGTGGACAGCACCATTAGACCCTTTAAGGATAGGATTGGGGAACATGCGAGAGCACTACACCAACAAGATGCCAGATATCCTATGGCACTTCACGCCGCCTTTTGTCCTTCTCAAGGTCCACAGAAACGCTTTACTTTCTATGGTATCGACGTGATAGAACCAAGTCCATGAGGAGGGAACAGAGAACTCAAACTCAGACGCACTGAGGCCACATGGATCATGCGCCTTCGGACTGTGGAACACAGCCTCAACAGCGTTCACGAAATGCAGTACTTCTTGGGAGACTAACAAACTGAAAAAAATCTGTCTTCGCAGACATGAACGGATTATGTTAATATTGTTGTTTGTTCACCTGCAACACATGCCATAACTGTAACATCGTCGTCTAAAAGATCTGGGGATGGTTTTTTTGTGTTTGATTAGGAATAGCACACCATTCATATGACATACTCAGTCACCAGGCTCTCGCAGATATTACTATACACTCACAAAGGGATTGAGGTTTCTAATTATTGTGGATTCATGCCATAGACTTTTATATACCATATATTGCATCAAACTATTTTGCAGTTACTATCTCGCCCACACAAGGTCCTTCGATCTCCATTTTTTAAGCACCAAAAACTTTGTAAGGTTTGGGAGTTCGAATTAGGCTTGAATGTCCAAACCACAGATGTGTATATACTATTTTCGTTTTTTTATATTTAACATGACGGTGTGGTAAAACTTATTTGAACTCCTTACGTTTACCACTATAAACAGTACTTTATGTCTGCTGTTCGAATGAGGATATATGCTCTGCTCTTTGTTCAGGTAATTACGTATCTTTCATTAGTCCAACTGCCCAGATAGCTACTCCTTCGCAAGTAATGATGAACAGATGAAACACACATGTACACTTTGGCTTGAAACTTGCAGCGCCCTGTGATATAACAATTATTCTGGCTTCAGTGCCCACATATATATTTTTTGAATCTATCCGCAATTCCATAAGATACGCCATCAATCGAGAATAGGTCACAAACGCACATTCTGTATTCAACAATCGTTGCGTGCACTGTGGATATAACAGCATAAAATGTATTGAATGCCCCCATCTTCCATCATTTACCTGCCAATCATGGACACATTCTAAATGTAGACTCCACTAAAACTAAGAGTCATCTTTAACGTGCAATGCCCTCTGCTTTACATGCACACACCTCTCATGGCTTATCGCTACCAATAAAGCTTTATCCTTCAATAAAACTTTTCGCCCAAGAGCGACACGCTCTAGTCTTTTGACAGTGAATGACGATATAAATAGTAACTTCCAGGTTACTCCTTTGTCCATATCCGGAATGGAGAACCGCAGTCGATGCTGCCACCATTCTCAGCGCACTCACTGTAGGTAATAATACTCCTAGTGCCATGGTTTTTTTTTGTAAATTTGTTTATTGTGTCTAGTCAACATCTGCAATTTCACATGTACAATTAGAGTCAGTTGCTTGCAATATACAATCACCACATATTTATACAATCACAGTCACCGGTGGAATCTTTTTCGTTGTGCCCAGGGATGTAGGCCTAGCAGCCTTCACATCTCACAACCTCGACAGCTCCCAGAAGCCACAGAGCTCCCCATATCATAGACAGCATTGGACACAAATCAAAGCACATATTGAATCTTGCATCTCTTCTCTCTCTACGGAACAGGAGAATCAACACAATGTCTCAACTCCTAGTGCCATGTTACTTGGTTACTATACTATTCTAGTATCTACTTTACTTATTCGATTTGGTTGCACAATAATTGGGGCATGATCTGTGTTAGACCTGTCAGCCCTAGGGTGGTCTTTCCCTATTTTTTTCCTTTTTCGCCTCCTTTTTGCCACCATATTTTTACTGGACCTAGGTCTCTGGGCACCTTGCCACTGCTAGCCAGTGCTGAGGTGCAGGTGCTCTCTCTCACTCAAGATGGCTGCCACAGGCCCCTGCTACTGCAGAGGGCCTGACACGCATACACACTAGTAGCCAGGGTCAGGCTGGGGTATAGGGATACAGTATCCATTCCATCCCCGCCTCTGGGCCACATAGCCAGGCATGTAGAAGGTTCCAGAACCTTCCGGGCTGTGGGAGGAGTTATGTTTTGCCGCCTTTGGGAGAGTCACCTGACCTAGGAGTATCAAAGGCTTGGAGGGAAAACTTTCTAGTCAGTTGATGAGGCACCACTGAACCTGGGAGAACCTCCGCCGGAGTATAGGCTTTAGGGCCTAGGGGGGAGACCTACACTACTGCTGCTGACAGGGCTGAGGCCCTGCTGTAGTAAGACAGCTGAGGAATGCCCACCACCCACTGACCTTGCCCAGTGTGAGGGGACCCAGGGAACCACCTTCAGCGTGCGGGGAGGAACACCAAGCACTCCCAGACCACCAACTCATCCCCCCCCCCTCATAAGAAGAAACTTCTGACAGGAAACTTTGACAAGGAACTTATAACAAGGAACTTCTGACAAGAAACTTACAACCAGAAGCGCCTAAGAAGCAACCAAGCTGAAGCAGTCGCAAGACCCCTTAACTTGAGGAGGCCTGACCGTCCAGCAAGGCCTAAAGCCTAAAACTGCCCAACTGGGGATCACCAGGTAAAGCGCCGTACCCTGAAGCGCTAAACCTTCACCCCCTATTCACTTTTGCCTGTTGCTGGGCTGCCCCCAAGTACTTTGCCAGTCAGCCCTGCCCACAGGCTGCTGGTGCATGCTGCTGGTGCACCCTGCGTTCTGTTGCCCCTCAGGTCACTGACCTTATGAAGGAGATCACCGCCGCGGCCGCCGCCGCCTGAGAAGAGGCACCGTGTGGTGAGGTGCGCCGTCGCGCCCTCACCGGGGGAAGCGCTGAGGAAAAGGAAGCCCCTCAGGTGTGTGAGGTGAGGAGCGCGTCCGCGCCCTCACCGAAGCCTCCAGAGACTGGGCCCTGGGCCCTCATCGCCGCCGTCGCGGCCAAAGAATCATTGCCGCCGCCGAAGCGGCCAAAGAATTGCCCCCGCCGCCGTCGCGGCCGAAGAATCGTCTCCGCCGCCGAAGCGGCCGAAGAATTGTCGCCGCCGCCAAAACGGCCCAAGAATTGCCCCCGCCGCCGAAGCGGCCAAAGAATCGCCTCACCGCCGCCGTCGCGGCCAAAGAATTGCCACTGCCGCCGTCGCGGCCCAAGAAATCGCCAGCGCGATCTACAGCGAGGCCTCCAGCCCCGCCGATGCCGTTGCCGAGCAACCAGGGGTCGCCCGGCGTGACCCAGGAACGCCGCGCACCGATTGGGCACCGGCCCCCAGTCATGCCCCAGCGCCGAAGGAAGCCCGGGAAGAGCCCCGGCAGTGCAGAGGGAGACGGGGAGCTGGCCGGAGAGGACTGCCGGCTCCCGCTCCCTTCCCCGGCAACCCTGAGCCCCCACCTTCACTTACCCTGATCCCGGGGGTCAGAGGAGGGTGATCCCGGCCCCCGCAACGTGCCGCACAGTTACTCCCTGATCCCGGGGGCCGGAGGAAGGCAATACCGGCCCCCGCAACGACCCGCAACACGGGCCAGAAGGCCGAGGCACCCCCCGACCGGGTCCCGCCCGGCAGAACACGGGCCGGCCCGGAAGATCGCCAGTCGCCCTGAAGCGCGACCAACGACCAACACCGCAGGTGAGCCCTGGAGGCCCCTAGGGCCCATAAGACGCCACTGGGGGCCGGGGGCCACTATTAACCCTTAAGATTTTAGTCCTACGAGGCGAGGCCCCAGAGAGGAGTGGGCCTGGCCTGAGTTAACCCCTGAGGGACCTAGAAGCCCCAGAATACAGGACATGTTGAGGGATTCCCCACATAGTTCATTCAGGTAATGATGATGCCCACAGTATTTAATAATTTATGCCGATGCCTATTATAATTACTGCCTAGGCCATGGTTTTAACTGTTAAGTCTTTTCCACAAGGGGAAAGTGTTTAATGGAGTTGAGCTGAAGTGTACACCGCCAAGAGTTGAAGTATTTTATGTTACAGGTGTACTGGAGTTGCGACGCCCACTGTACTGAATGTGGGTGCGCCTAGATTAATGCAGGCCTATTTAAATGTAACGTGAAAAGCCTTCTTTGAAATAATTGAATATGCTAAAGTGAACTGTATGTTTAGGCCTATGTTTTATTAACGTACCTTGAGATCATTATTAAGTGCTAAGTGTAGGAGATAATTCCTGCGGCCTCTTAGTGGCCTACAATGTTGATGAGCTATGCAGCTTTATTTAAAATGTGCACCAGTTGAGTAATATAATGAATTTGAATGTAGATCTGAATTAACCTGCCTTATCTGATGCCAACTTAATTTATTTATAAAAGATCTTGATTTTAAATACAAAAGCCTGGTGTGGTGTCATGTTATTGCTGTTCGCATTTGTGAGTCAAAGTGAGAGTGTGCTGCACAACTGCCTTACACATTGCCTTCGCGTGCCTTTCCCGCTTCACGCCATGCTACCGTGTCGGACTCGGTAACCCCGGTTCCAACAATCTGTTTTACAGATCTCTATACAGACACGGCCCCTAGCAGGATCACCATAATTTAGGTAAGATCCAGGCGCCGTCAACGAACTCATCCTGTTTGTCTCATAACATTTCATTAACTTTGATGCCCTTTTTCCACCTTTTTGACTAAGCTCACCTCGTTATCCATTTAGGTGATATCTACTGGTACCCACCATTTTAAACATTTGCGGATCTACAAATAACTTTACATATTGGCCAGCCGGGTCGGAATTATCACCGGCGGAGTGGTGAGGGCTTTTTTCAAATTTCCTACACTGACTTTATTATATCACGTTGCCTCCATTCTTTATTTCTGTTTAGTTTTCCCTAACTAGGGTTCTCTTGATTACCTCATTACTTTAGATCTTAAAGAGTCCATTTGCATCAAATACAGGTAGCAATTCCATTTACTACAACTCTAGAGTATATATAAACACTTCTTTACAGTAATGCGCAGCACTGTACCTCCCATGATCTAAACCTTAAAACTATTTCTCATTACGTAAATTGTTGTGTGATTTATGGTCCTCACAATATTGAATGATAAGCACCCCACGTTTACTGCTAAGAGATTGTTGCTATGTGTTCTTTTGCACGTTCGGTCAGTTAAGTGATCGGACTGTCCCTTGCGGTTTTTAAATCATGTTTAGGGTTTCCACATTTAAGGTGACTTGCATTCACCCAACCTGATGACGAGTTTAATCTCTCCCATTTTGAAACACAATGTATCACTATCTGTTGACACCACTTATTGTATCCTTCCCAGCCCTGAAGAAGTCGCGGGACACTTTCCCATTGTGACGAAACACGTGTTGGCTGGTTGCTTTTTGATGTTACAAAAAATAAATGACTAAGAACAAACTCACTCGAACCTTAATGACATTTTTCTGAGCACACAAAATCAGATGAACTCTCATCAAAGAATTGTAAACGTGTGCACAGGACTTTGGTTCATAACATTGTGCGGGATCCTTTCCTACACACATTCAGGGGTTATAGGGTATTTCCCCGAACCTGTCTGCACCGTTTGTATTAGACATCTAGCACACTATACGCATACCCAGCAGAGCGCCATACTTCCTAGACCACCAAAACCCCATTATTGAGAAAGATCTCATCCCCTTGATGCTAGGTTTCCCAGAGAAGCAATACAAGCATGGAGATCTGACACCATGTCCATGCGATAATCTGTCGCCCCAGTCAGACCTCCACCTGGTACTGTTTTGTAAACTTTACCAAAGAGAAAGAGAGGCTTTCATTCTCCCAATTTTAAGGTGTCATAATTTCAATTATTGTAGGGTGGCATTGTATTTTTCAAAGTCCCTTTCAGACCCTTTTGTCTGTTTTTCTGTAGCTTCATTCCTGTGGGCCTGCCTTAGAAAAAGAAAGATTTATGGCAGCTCGAGAAGTTAATCGATTAACCCCTGTAATTTTGATTTTAATATGTGTAAACGAGGCATATTGGGCACATTTTAATATTACAGTTTTATTATGTCCTGTAAGTTTTTTACCTGATGTATAACACTCTTTGTATTTTATATATAATGTGTTTGTAATGAATTTGTGCTTTTATTATCTCTAATAAGTGATCGAATAAAGATTTTAAGTAAGTAAGAATGCCCTCTCGAGATTTTCAATTCAGGCGTTTACTATCAGCACATTTTAAGAAAGTGGTAAATCCCACACTTTATATCAAGTTTTCTAGCTTGATGGCAAAAGGACACCCACCATATCTTGTGGTGGGGATGGTGGTGTGTGCACACCCAAGTGGAATGCCTGCATTTTTGAGGGCCCTGACAAGTTTTTTTTTTAATAAACCACGTGAATTTAATCTATTTGTAAGTGCTTCCACTTTTTTCAGCTAAGCAAATAAAGTAGAAGGACATTAAGAGGGCCTTTAACTTGGTCCTGATGCAATAGATAGTTACTCAGCAGTTTCCATGATGGATTCTGTTGGTTACCATTTGATGTCCCAGTTCCTAGAATACTATTTTAGACTGCCAAGTTTCTTGCTTTCCACACTTGACTCTACACAAGTTGAGAAAGCGAGCAATCAAGGCTAACTCCGGGAGATGGTAAAGGGACAAAAACATATATACAGTTTGATAAAATAATCACCCGATAAACTCAGTAAGTATCTGGTCAGAGCTGCACTATTAAAGAGGCTGGAGGCATCATAGACTCCATGATTCATAGTACGTGAACCTCAAAATAGCTGTGTTCTGATGGCTTAGAGTCCAAAGTGTGATAAAGTAAAGCTGGCCACTCTACTTGAGCAGCATAAAGAGTATGCAATCCAGGCTGGAGGAGTAGCCTTCCCTTCCCAATTCTGCATGACCCTGTGATGGGTTGTCGAGCAATTTTCAGAGTGGGGGTGCTGCTAAATGTTATATCACTGAATTCATAGGGATTGGGAAAAATCCAAGAATCACACAAAAAATTAGTGTAGCAAGTGTGACATGCACATTTAGGAGAGTGTTATGGGTGTGGTATGTAGCTGGTGGGGCATTACGGGACGCTGGTATGGTAGCACACTAATTTATACACAGCACACTTCCTGTTGAAATGGCCACTTAATTTGCACAGACATGTAGGTTTACTGATAAATGTATATTTCCCTCAAATGATAATGTATGGAAATCAGGTTTCAGCAACTATCTTTTTCGAATCACAGAGTAAACTGTCTTGATTTGTTTTGATCCTATTAAAATCTTTGTTTCCATCACTTCAGAATTACAAAAAGGTGCTTCATTTGTGCTTTCTTAATTGCTGATACATTTTGAAATATGTGAATAGTTAATTTAAAGGTGTTTAAAATACTGACATCCTACAGCCATTTCTTTCACTCTTTGCACCCCAGAAAGTTTGTCACCTGGGTCTCTTTTACAAAATCCTTTTACCTTGCAGCCAGGGAAATAAATTAAACACCAGGGGGAAGATTTACTAGTATCTGGTGCATTTCACGACAGCAAGACAACTTGCTGTGCTGCGTCAAATGGAGAGAGCAGGATTGCACCATATCTACTAAGATATGGCACATTCATGCTCTCCCACTGTGCTGGCACACTTGTGGCTGCCAAGCACCAACACAGACACTGTGCAAGGGTGCCAGCGTTACAGCCAGGATGGTTTCTGTGCAGGAAAAGACACCTTCCCACAGAAAAACAGTGCTCTGAAGCATTTTGGCAGCACACGCAGAAAGAGTAACAAACATCTTTCTCCTTCTTATACCTCCTCTGGGAAGGTGTACCATTTTGGTGCATTACTACGTTTACTAGTATCAGTAAATCTGGGAATGTGCCAAAAACCATGGGTGGATGTGTGGAGCACCCACAATCCACCCATGGAATGCCTTCCCAGGGCAGAGTAACACAAGACAGTGACTTCCGCTACCTTGTGTTACTCCAGATTTACGATGCCACGCAGAGTAACACAAGGGGCCTGATTCACAAGGGTAAACTTAGATCAAAAGTCTACGTTTAGACCTAAAGGCTAACTTTACTACTAGTAAAGTTAGACTTTTGGTCTAAGTTTGGACCAAAAGTCTAACTTAGACCAAAAGTCTAACTTTAGTAGTAGTAAAGACTTCTGCGTCTGAGTACTCTGAATAGATCAGCTCTTGGCCTCTCCTGGACTTGCCTTCCTTGAAATTGTCATTGAGCTCTATCAAGTCTGGCTCTCCTGCTGATCCTCTCCCCCCTTCTATACTCAGTCGCTTGGCCGACAAGGTCCTTCCTGTGATTCTTAATTTACTTAATAATTCCTTAAGTACAGGTTGGGTACCGAAGGGGTGGAAGCATGCTCTTGTCCTTCCTTTATTAAAAAAGGAAGGTCTTGACCCGCTTTGTTGGTCCAATTTTCACCCTATCTCTCTTCTTTCTGTGTTTTCTAAAATTTTGGAACAGCATATTAATACCTTACTTTCCTCTTTTGTTACAACATCCAATCTGCTACATCCGTCTCAGTCTGGATTCAGACATGGCCACAGCACTGAGTCTGCTCTCCTTGGGGTCACTGAGTATCTCAGACTACAACTTGACTCCGGGGGAACCTCTGCGCTCATCCTGTTGGATTTGAGCGCTGCGTTTGACACAGTGTCTCATTCCATTCTGTTAGCTCGCCTTGAAGCCTGTGGGATTATGGGCTTGGCTCTGAAGTGGCTGAGGTCTTTCCTTACTGACCGTACTTTTCAGGTTTTTTCTAACAATGTGAGAACGCACACGTTAGAGTTAACCTCTGGAGTTCCTCAGGGCTCTATTTTGAGCCCCTTACTTTTTAATATATATGTTCGCCCCTTGGCCGACATTGCGGAGAAGTCAGGTCTGACTGTCTTCTCCTATGCTGATGATACTCAGATCGTCTTCTCCCTTTCTGCTGCTCAGCACCAGGATCCTCCCTTATTGCAGCGTGGCCTGAGGAATGTTTCATCCTGGCTGACCAGTAATGCCCTGAAGCTTAACAGTTCCAAAACTGAGGTGCTCATTCCGGGCAATAACCCTGAACTGTGGGGTATCAAACACTGGCCTGATGATTTGGGCCCTGTGCCTGTCACTGTGACCAAAGTTAAGAACCTAGGCTTTATTATTGATCAAAAGCTCTCCCTTAAATCTCAGGTCTCCAGTGTTGCCTCATCTTGCTTTGCTGTTCTCAGATGGATTAAAAAAATCCTTTGGTTAATCCCACTGGCAGCTCAGAGAATGGATCTGCAGGCTCTGGTGATATCCAGGTTGGACGACGGCAACGTCCTGTATTTGGGCACTGATAAAGCCTCTTTACATCGGCTACAGGTTATCCAGAATTCTGCTGCTCGCCTTCTTTTCCACCTGCCTAGATGCCTCTGCTTCTCCTCTGCTCCACCAACTTCATTGGCTTAGAATCGGTAAGCGCATTGAGTTCAAGACCCTCTGCTACATGTTTTGTGTCAAATGGGGCCTTGCTTCTTCCTACATTCAAAGCCTGCTCGCACTTTATGTTCCGGCTCAACAGCTGCGCTCGTCCAGCCTTTCATTGTTTTCAGTTCCCAGGTTTTGGCTGGTCCGTATGAGGGGTCGCTCCTTCTCCTGTCTTGGCCCCAGGCTCTGGAATGCCCTTCCGATTGACCTTAGAGACTGTCAGTCCCTGCTGGCCTTCCATAAAAGCTTAAAGACGTTGCTGTTTAGTGACTCGGTCTGATCTCTCTTTTTCTTTCTCTGTATTTCTACCCTTTTTTCTCTGCTTAGCTGTTTCGGCCCCCGCATGTCCAGCGCCGGGAGACCCTGTTGGGTAGCTGTGCGCTTTATAAATGTAAATACAAATACAAATAAGTTAGACTTTTGATCTAAACTTAGACCAAAAGTCTAACTTTACTAGTAGTAAAGTTAGACTTTAGGTCTAAACTTAGACTTTTGGTCTCAGTTTACCTTTGTGAATCAGGCCCAAGGTGTCTCTGCGTGGCATAGTAAATCTCACTTAAGGGCTTGCAAACCCTTGTGTCACCTTTAGTGGCATTTGTGTATATTTTAAAATAGTCGACTCTTTTGAATTTTTACCTGCACATTCTGCTCGTTGATGCGGCAGCTGCTGGCACGATAACGCTGTGTTTAAAGCGCTGTGCTCCCCACCTATTCTTTGGTGGTTTGGCGGTGTGTAGATCTTTTGGGCGTCTCTCGCACTACCCAGTGGGGGCATTTTAATTGCACTAGCACTTTAGAAAGGGGGGCTGGGTTGTGACATTTTCCTCACGTTGGCTGCCATTTTGAGGAGTGTGCGGCCTAGTCACCGGAGGGGGATAATCTTAGCCTTTAATTGAAAGGCCGGTGAGAGGGCACAAGCTTAGGTCAGTCTACCACTGGCAACACATTTTAGGACCAATTTATAATATTGTATGATGTTTTAGATATTTTTAAAAATCTATTTATTCATTGAGCATATTTTAAAATAGCCGATTCTCTTACATTTTTACCTGCACATTCTGCTACTTGATGTGGCGGCTGCTGGCATGATAATGCAGTGTTTAGAGCGTTGAGCCTCCCCGCCTATTCTTTGGTGGTTTGGCAGTGTGTAGATATTTTAGGCAACTCTTGCACTAGCCATTGGGGGCGGATTGTGACATTTTCACCACTTTGGCTGCCGTTTTTGAGGAGTGTGCGGTCTAGTCGCCGGAGGGGGATGTCCTTAGCCTTTATTAGAAAGGCCGGTGCGCTGACGCAAGCTCATCTGCACCCATCTAAACTCGGCCCGTATTCACCGCCAGCCATGCTGCCCAGTTTTCCTCTCAGCAGGGTTTGCATCTGTTACTCCTCAACAGAGATTCATGCATTAAATCCTGGTGTGCCATGCTCTGGCTTGTGTGATTTGTCAATTTCGCCTTTGCCTTTCGTCTGCTCCCTGTGCTCTCTTAAGCTTCCTGCTCACACTCTGTCTGTAAATACTTCACAACCTCACCTGAAATGTAGTAAGAACTCTGCAAATACTCTTGTGGTTCAGGCAGCGTTAGTTAATGTGTGCTCCCTCCATAAGAATGCATTTTATATTTATGAGCTCCTTAGGGAGGATCATTTGGACATCCTCTTTCTTACTGAAACGTGGATGAGAGATAGCTTGGTGCCAGATATTGCGCTAGCAATCCCCGAGGGTTACTCCATCATGATAGAATTGATAAGAGGGGGGGTTGCCATAACTACAAAACAAACCCTAAAGTGTATCTCTTTTGAGATTTCAGAACTTCAAGAGACTGAATCCTTTGGTTTTTGCCTTTCCCTTACGGCAAGTACGTCCTTGGCATCAGTGTTAATTTACCAACCCTATCCCTAGCCATGTCGCTGAATTTTTGTCCTCCTTAGATGACTGTCCTTCCAAATATCTCCTAAAGTATTCCAACTTTTCTGTCTTGGGAGACCTGAACATTCACTTGGATAAAGCTGACGATCATCATGTGCACCTCCTCTTGGACAATATGTCGGCTTGGAATCCGAGGCAGTTTGTGGACAAGCCCACTCATTCAGCAGGCCACTTGCTTGATCCAATTTTTTCAAACTGCTGCATTGATGTTTCAGATGTCTGAAATAACACCTGGTTGGAACATGCAACAATATACTTTAGTTGGAGATTAGAGCAAGGTCCCAGATGTAGAAGGTTTAATCCTGTGAGCCAACAACGTAAAAATCTTGAAAGATCTTGGCATAAGTTTTATCTACCAGCAGATATATGTATAAAAAAAGAGATTCGTATTTACCACCAGGAAATAAAGAAAGCCCACAGAAGTTTTTCGCAAATTAAATTGCCATGTCTAGCTATAAACTAAAGATGTTTTTAAAATCACAAATACATTCTCGAATCCTAGTGCTGTAGCTCAGCCCCTTAGAGGCTTCTCCTAAATTATGTATGCAACTTTTGGATTTTTTTGATAATAAAATAATGGGCATTGTCAATGCTCTAAATGTATCTGGATCTGATGATAATGCTGATATCAATTGGTTAGGGGATCAGTCTTAGACAGCTCCAACGTTATGCCCTGGCTCTTTGACAGAATTTACCGCCATCACATTGGTGGACTCTGAGAAAGCCCTTAAATCCTGCAAATCGGGATCCTCTGATGACCTTGCCTCCCCTTATATATTGATGGCCAATTATGAGGCTATTAATCCCATTCTTAATTATCTTCTAAATTACTTTTTACACCAGTCCTTTGTCCCTAATTGCTGGAAGAAGGCCAAGTTGATCCTGCTGTTATAAAAACCTTCAGCATATAAGTCTAACTCCTTGTTGCCAGCTTTCTCGAAGATTTGGGAGAAACTGATCAATGCCTAACTATCTAGGTACTTGGACTGTAACCAGCTGCTGCATCTATCGCAATCGGGCTTTCGTCCGGGACACAGCTCTGAATTCACTCTGGTAGAAGTCTGTTATGCTATTAAACTGGCCGTGGACAATAGGAAGCAAGTCGCTCTATTGTTACTAGATTTATCTGCGGATATTGATACAGTTTCCTACCCTATCCTGATGCAACGTTTGCGGGGCATCGGGTTAGGTGGGGCTGCTTTGACCTGGTTGGGCTCCTTTCTGTCGAACAGATGTCAATCAGTTTGGATGCTGCCGTTTGCTTCTGATTCCAAACCTTTAAAAATTGGTGTTCCTCAGGGTTCTGCCTTCAGTTTAACATTGTTTAATGTTTGTATTAATGTTTATAAGTCTTCTTTGGCAGTCCTGGTGGAATCTTTTGGCGTGCAGATGGTCTTATATGCTGACGACACGGAGATTCTTCTAACCTGAGCAGGAAACATCTCTAATGCCTAGACCAGATTTGAAGCATGTTTGCCAGCAGTATTTCAGTGGATGCGCTCCAGTGCAACAGCAGTAAAACAGAAATCCTAGTTTGTGGTATTCCACCCCCTTCTTTGGGCGGTGAATTTCGGCCTAGCTCTGTTCCGTCTCATCCGACTCTTGCCATAGTGGTTCCGAACCTCGGGTGAAGTTTGACAATAAATTGTCCTATTATCCTTCAAATCACAGTTTGACAATAAATTGTCCTATTATCCTTCAAATCACAGGTGGACAGTGTGATTGGGACGTTTTTTGGACTTCTCAGATCATTGAGAAAGTTTCTGTTGCTGCTTCCTTCTCACTGGCAAAAGATGGTAGTCCATGCCCTCATAACGTCTCGGCTGGACTATGCCAATACTTATACTGGGGTCTCCCATTGTACCAACTTAAGAGGCTCCAGTTGGAACAGGATGCAGCAGCCCGGCTCCATTTAAATATCCCAAAATACAATTCAATTCATGCTCATCTCAAGGAATTGCATTGGCTGCCAGTTCAGGAGCGAGTGAAGTTCAAGGTACTGGTGTTGGCCCATAGAGCCTTTTATGGATTAAAGCTGCCTGGCCCGAAGACTCACACATTATCATCCGGCAAGTACTCTGCGCTCTTCGGATGCGCTGCTAGCTGTGTTGCCAAAAATATAGAGGAAGAAATGGGGAGGTACCTCTTTGTCTGCCCTGGCCGCGTCCGACTGGAATGCCCTTCCTCTATACCTGCGTGCTACTAAGGATGAAGGTTCCTTTCAGGGTAGCCTAAAAACCTGGGGGCAGATTTACAAGCCCCTTGCGACACATTTGCGCCGCCGATGCGTCACTTCTGTGACGCAGCGGCTGCGTAAAGCATGTGCCACGTTACGATTTATTTACAACGGACGCATCTAGGGAGATGCGTCACGTTGTAAAGCCTGCTGCTACATTAAACCTGCGTCAGGTTTAATGTATGCAGGGTGGGCGTTCCCTCGGAAAAAGCCTCGTAAAAGTGATGCAGTGAAATCTACAAAATTTCACTGAGTCACTTTACAGAGGCCGCTGCGACAAATCCTTATGGCTGCTTGAAGCAGGCATAAGGAGTGCCGCAGCACGTTAGGTATGGGCGGCCCCTGAGCATTGCTGGAGTTGCGTCGCGCTTGCGACACGACTCCAGCAATGCGCCGCCCTTACGCCATCAGATGCGACACGCATCTGCCTATCCCTGCGCCACGGTGGGCCGCATTGTAAATGCGACGCATCCGTGGTGGCGCAAGGGGAGAATTGTGTGTCGCATCTAGTCTGGCGCATCCCTGCTGATTTGCAGGGATGTGCCAGTCCTTGTAAATCTGCCCCCAGGTTGTTAACTGTGCCTTTTAAATGTACTTGTTGGAGCAGTGGTCGACGAGCCCTCAGCGCAAGGATACCCTCCAGAGTAGCCGTGTGCGCTCTACAAATATTACTTGATTGATTGAAGGCAATGCAAGCTCTTGATAAATCTGGCAGCAGTGTCCTTGTTAAAAGAATAAGCAGCAATTTGTCAGAAGACATAGCGTGATATTTCACGTTTGTCTTAGAACGAACAATAAATGTGACAAGATAAACACAAAAATCAAAGGCATCTCTATGACTCATTCTTCTTCTGAACACTAGCATGGTTATTTTGGGGGTGCTGCAGCACCCCCGTGCTCCAACTTCCAGCGCCTATGTACCCTGCGGACTCCCAGCAGCATACAATAGCACAACGACGTGAGGAAACGTAGAAGAAACACTGAATGTCTGTGCATCATGGGCGCCTGGTGGCTGTGCTTGTCAAGAAATGTGAAGTTCATATTCTCCTCTTAAGGCCTTCCACACTGCAGAAACAGGTCCCTGGGAGGTCTAGTATATGGGATATGGACAATATTTTGTGTGCTTGATTTAGGAGTGTCCGTTTGTATTGAGCGTGCTTTCTAATCCTTGATTGACCAGTTCCACACCTAGAAAAGATACATTTTTAACGATTTCTGTTTTCAGCAAAAAGTTTGTAACATAACCTAGAGGACCTTTCGAATTTTCGCTCTAATTTTCAATCACTGGTTGCATGTTTTGTATTGCATTTATTGTTCTTTTTAACAGTGCATACTCTCTATTTCGACTCAGCAGAGTAGACCATGTTCAAATCATGCACTGCAATCAGTAAATCACTGCACTATCCATATACCATTGTTAAGTAAACACCATTTACAAAATTCTACCACGTGCTAAGTCTGATAAGGATCTATTTCAAGGCCTGCTGCGATTCAGGAGGCGAAAAGGAAACATTCCTCTGGGTGGTCTACCAATAGCAAACGACCTTACAATTACAAAAGTTCAATTATCGAATGCTTTATATTTCTGGGCCTCCCTATGGATCTTTTCTCCGCGAGTGGGTGTTTATTAACAGCTCGAATGACACCTTGAGGCTGCAAGGCGGCGAACCCCCTGTAGCTTACAGAAAACACGAGTAATTGGCTCCCGCAGCCCACTGCAGGGTGGTGCTGTGTTCAGGAGGAAGTAGAGGTGACCTCTTATACTCATTAGATTTCACTCCATGCATCATTAGCTTGTCAGGAGCACTCTGTTTTTGCATTCCATCCCTTGTGCTGCTTAAAGAAGGCATGAGTCGGCATCTCGCGTTAACTGATAGCATAGCGTCATTTTGCTTGTATGTGTTCACGTTAAATAATTTTTTATATGTTTAAGGAAAAGACAATTAATTTTAATTAATTTTAATATACGTCCATACAGTTTTAATCAGATGATATATTTACATATGTTATTTCTAAAGGCGCAGGACATCTATTTCTTTGTCGGGAACAGTTGTGCGATTTTCGAATTTATTTTCGATCATGTGCTATATGAAAGAGAATTCAGAGTGATGTAAAGAAGTTCAGACCTGAATTTTTTAGTATCTTGCAAATTTACATAAGAGTATTGCACCATCTATTCCTCCCATTTGTAGATCAGGTAGTCATTACGGAGTTGTCCTTGCATTGCTGTATGCTTAATCTGTAAAAACAAAAAATAGGAAATGAAAAATAGATACCAGAGCCTAACATATTTCCCAGGGGGCCAGCTTACACCACCCACTGCCCCTTCTAGTGCTGCCAACTGCTTCTACCTACTAACAATCATACTCCTACATATGCGACAGTTAGGAATGGTTTATTACTATTTCTGTTTGCAATATTTATTGCTGGTTGCTTTCACTTTTTTACTGTGTTAATGCTGCACAAATACTGTATATATTGCCTGTCTGCTTTGTGAAAGAACTACCAGGGGATTGAGCTCAGGTTAATTTAGTGACTTTAAGTGTTCACCCAAACAAGAAGTGTCATTATTCCTTGAGATGGGCAGTCACCCACCCCAAATATCAATCCTATTTCTTACAATAGTCATTCCCTGATTAATGAAGAGAAGATTGCCATGCCTAGTAACACACATACATATATAGTAAAATATTAAACGCCCCAAAAACACATTTACTAAAAATAATATAAACATTAAAAACAAATTTAAAAAATGAACAATAATATAAATCATATCTCACTAATATTGGGAACAGTGTTGGACTCCAGAAAGATTAGATATACTATTCCCACTCCAGTCTAAACAACTGTAGAAAAAGGGTTGGTCTTCAGAGGAGTTAGATTTACTATTCCCAGTCCAATCTTCACAACAGTAGGGAAGTGTTGAATTTCAGACAGTTTAGATTTACTATTTTCACTCCAGTCTAAGCAACAGTAGGGAAAGTGTTGGACTTCGGAGGAGTTAGTATTGCTATTTCCACTCCAGTCTAAACAACAGTAGGGAAAGTTTTGGACTTCGGAGGGGTTAGATTTACTATTACAACTCCAGTCGGAAAACTGCCAGAATCGCGGTGGTGCAGAAGGGGCGGTCCACCATTTTGCCGTTTACGACTTACAAAGTCGTATCAGCGGTGGATCATCTGCGGCGCCATGGAACAGTCGTTCCCTGGCGGTGGCGCAGGAGCGCCACAACGCATTATGCTGAGCAGAGACTGGCGCAGTTCTGCTCATCATATTTTGAGTTCTTGCACCGCCAGCCTTTTCATAGTGGAGCACTGCAATGAAAAAGCTGGCGGTGCAAGAACAAGGGGGGCCCTACAGGGTCCCCATGTCCCCCATGCCATGGGGATACAATCAGGGGAGCACAACATGTGCCCCCTGTCTATATTTCACCCAGTTCCAGCACGTCATGGACGGTGACAACCATGACGTGCTAGAACATTTTGGCCATTCCCATTGCGGTGCCTGTTTTTAAGGAACCGTCATGTGAACGGCCAAAGGATCGCCGACAGTATTACGATTTGTGCATTTTTAACTCGTAATACGGTCGGTGGTCCTTGCGTGGCTTTGGCGCAGTGGAGCCGGTGTTGAGTAGGAACCGCTGCACCAAAGTCGTAATCAGGCCCTGAGTAACAGTAAAGAAAGCATTGGACTTTAGAAGGGTTAAATGTACTATTCCCACCCCAGTCTAAGCAACAGTAAGGAAATTGTTGGACTTCGGAGGGGTTAAATTTACTCTTTGTACTCCAGTTTAAGCAGCAGCAGGGAAAGTGTTGGACTTTGGCAAGATTAGATTAACTTTTCCCACTCAAGTCTAAGTAATGCTAGGTGAAGTGTTTGACCTTGAAAGGATTACATACATAAATACAATTCCAATTTGTCTTCTAGAACATTTTGAGCGCCTAATATAAAACAATTTTTAATTAAAGTACACAGAAATAAATATATATATATATATATATATATATATATATATATATATATATATATTCACTTAAAAACCATAGGTTTCAAGCACGTTATAGTTAGAAATTAGCATTTTAAAAACCTTTGAAATTCACTGAAAAACCATAGGTTTCAGACACGTTATAGTTAGAAATTAGCATTTAAAAACCTTTGAAATTCACTGAAAAACCATAGGTTTCAGACATGTTATAGTTAGAAATTAGCATTTAAAAAACCTTTGAAATTCACTGAAAAACCATAGGTTTCAGGGGCGTTATAGTTAGTTGGACATTTCACTCGTACAAAACCCGTGAAATTCCCCCGTCATAGTTAGTTCAGCTAACTATAACTCGTGCCCCCGCAATGCACTGCTGATGACGTCACATATTACATCACTCATGACATGGTCAGTGACATCACTGATGACATCACTGATGACATCTCAAATGACATCACTGATGACATCATCCAGTGACTGTGTGTTTCTGTAAAGTTTAAATATGTTTAATATATATAGGGAAAGGCGTATTGAAGAATGAGTGGGTGTATAATTGTCTGAATGGATGATTTAGTAGGTGCGTGACTGACTCTATAAGTGAGTGATTAAACGTATCTTACTGAATGCATGGATTAGTGACTAAACTGTGTGAATGTCTGTATCCGTCTGTCTGTTGGTGTGTAAGCGGCTGCATGGGTTTCTGAATAGCTACATGAGTGTCTACATGGGTTATTGATTGGTTGTCTGAGTATCTGTGGGTGCCTGAGTGTTTGTGTGGGTGGGGTGTGTGTGACTCTGTGTAAAGATGTGTGAGTGGGTGATTCACTGGGTGCATGGTTTCAAGAGTGCATCGTGGTGGACTGTATGGGTGGGTGAGTGTGTGTATGGGTGTGTTAAAGAGTGAATGTATATCTCAGTGGTACATGTGTGAGTAACTACATATGTAAAAGGCAGTATATATGTGTGTTGTAGTATATCAATGGCTATAAGTGAGAGTGTGTGATTGTGAGAGTGGCTGTATGGATGAGTGTGTACTTGTATCAGTGATTGTATAAGAGCGTAAGAATGTGCTAGTATTTGTATGAGTAAGTGAGCTGGTGTGTGTGTAACTGTACATCTGAGTAAATGGGAGTGTGATTAATTCTTTGCATGACTGACTAGGTGTGTGAGTACCTCTATGGATGAGTGGCGGTGTGTGAGTGTCTATATAGGTGTATGAGTGCATTTGATAGTCCTGTACTGAGTGACCGTAAGTATGAGTGACTGTACGGGTGAGTGAGTGGATGTGTGTGTAGACCTAAGAATCAGTGAGTGGGTATGTAGTTATTGGTGTTGGAGTGTCTATGGTTTTGAGAATGGTAGTGAGTAATTTAGAGTGGGTGTATCAAAAGTTGTATTAGGGTGTGAGAAGATGCATGAAATTTTCACATGGATGATGTCATCAGTGATGTCATCAGTGATGTCATTTGAGATGTCATCAGTGATGTCACTGACCATGTCATGAGGGATGTAATATGTGACGTCATCAGCAGTGCATTGTGGGGGCGCGAGTTATAGTTAGCTGAACTAACTATAACGGGGGAATTTCACAGGTTTTGTACGAGTGAAATGTCCACCTAACTATAACGCCCCTGAAACCTATGGTTTTTTCAGTGAATTTCAAAGGTTTTTTAAATGCTAATTTCTAACTATAACGTGTCTGAAACCTATGGTTTTTTCAGTGAATTTCAAAGGTTTTTTAAATGCTAATTTCTAACTATAACGTGTCTGAAACCTATGGTTTTTTCAGTGAATTTCAAAGGTTTTTTAAATGCTAATTTCTAACTATAACGTGCCTGAAACCTATGGTTTGTTAAGTG
The DNA here is from genome assembly GCA_963921515.1 of Calotriton arnoldi. Taxonomy (NCBI): domain Eukaryota; kingdom Metazoa; phylum Chordata; class Amphibia; order Caudata; family Salamandridae; genus Calotriton; species Calotriton arnoldi. The sequence goes on from CAWUFW010008507.1 coordinate 730,688, forward strand.
AATTTCAAAGGTTTTTTAAATGCTAGTTTCTAACTATGCCTACAGAGGTAGGACATGTGAAGAAAGAACAAAAAAACACACAGAAAGAAGCAACAGAAGTCCACAAAGACGAAGAAAAGAGCAGGAAGAAGCAAGACATGTGCAGAAAGAACCAACAGAGGAGCAGAAAGAGGCCCTGTTGCAAAATCATCCTGTGCCCACAACTTTTTCAGGCGGGTACTGGTGGTAACTGACTCGGACTAACCAGGCCTAGAGCCAGTGCTATGCTAAAAGACACTTAGAATACAGTGAAAACACCTACATACACTAGGGAACACTATGCGTTGGGGTACCCCTGTGATTAGCATGAACTCCTCTGTAAGGCCCTAGTACATAATAGGGCAGGGGGATTAAAACTAACGTGCCCCGGGGCGCGTTTGCACAGTGGTGAAGGGAGGGGGGCCTGAGGTGACATGTGTGCAAACAAGCCCTGTGGTCGTTTTAAGTTGGGAGATTAAGTCCCCTTGAATCCTGAGGGTCCCTGGGGTCCAACTAGCCCACTAAGTACCTCCAGTAAGCTCCACAGAGCTGCGTTGCACAGAGGTGTAAAAAGGGGCGTGGCCTGGACCACCTCTCTGCAACGCAGCCCTGTGGCGCGCACTGGAGGTACCTGGTGGGCTAGTTGGCCCCCAGGGTCCCTCAGGATTCAAGGGGAATTAATTCCCCAACTTAAAACGCGCCATAGGGCGTGTTTGCACACATGTCACCTGAGGCCCCGCCCTCCTCTTCACCACTGTGTAAAGCGCCCTGTGGCGCATTTTAAGTTGGGGTATTAGGTCACCTTGAATCCTGAGGGTCCCTGGGGCCCAACTAGCCCACCAGGTACTTCCAGTAAGCGCCACAGGCCTGCATTGCAGAGAGGTGTAAAAAGGGGCGTGGTCTGGGCCACCTCTCTGCAACGCAGCTCTGTGGCGCTTACTGGAGGTACCTGGTGGGCTAGTTGGCCCCCAGGGACCCTCAGGATTGAAGAGGAATTAATTCCCCAACTTAGAAACGCGCCACAGGGCATGTTTGCACACATGTCACCTCAAGCCCCGCCCCCTCCCTTCACCACTGTGCAAACGCGCCCCGTGGCGCGTTTTAAGTTGGGGGATTAAGTCCCCTTGAATCCTGAGGGTCCCTGGGGTCCAACTAGCCCACCAGGTACCTCCAGTAAGCGCCACAGAGCTGCGTTGCAGAGAGGTGTAAAAAGGGGCGTGGCCTGGACCACCTCTCTGCAACCCAGCCCTGTGGCGCTTACTGGAGGTACCTGGTGGGCTAGTTGGCCCCCAGGGACCCCCAGTATTGAAGGGGAATTAATTCCCCATTGTAAAACGCGCCACAGGGCGCGTTTGCAGTGTGTTGCTAGGAGGGGGCGGGGCCTCGGCACGATCTCCGTGTTTTAAAAAAAAAAAATTATTTAGAAGGGGGGCTGCGTGGCCCCCCTTCATTTGACTTTTTTGGGGCCCTGGGGACCCCATCCCCCAGGGCCTTACCCCCATTTACATAAAAAATAAAAAATTGAACGGGAAGGGGGCCGCGTGGGTCCCTCTCCCGTGGCCAATTCCAGCCCCGGGGACCCCATCCCCCGGGGCATGGCCACTTACATATTAATTTTTAATTATGGAGGGGGCTGCGTGGCCCCCCCTCCTGAGGCCTCTATTGGCCCCGGGGACCCCATCACCCGGGGCCGGCCTTTATTTAAATATTATTTTTTTTAAATTTTTTGGGGGAGGGGGGCTGCGTGGCCCTCCTCCCGGGCCACTCCTGGCCCCGGGGACCCCATCACCCGGGGCAGGCCCTATCCGTTGGGGACCGTGGGGTCCCCAATCCCCCCACGGTCCCGCCGGCTCCCCGCGTCCTGCAGGAGCCGGCATTGCTTTTCCACATGGGGAGCTGCTGACATGCAGCTCCCCGTGTGGAAAGCAATCTGCTTTGCTTCATTGAAGCGAGAGCAGGTTTCCTGCTCTCGCTTCAATGAAGCAGCAGTTTGCAATGACAGGGCGGGAGCCGCGAGGCTCCCGCCCTGTCATTGCAAACAGCAGTGTCCCGGGGTGGGCACCCCGGGACACTGCAGGAGCCAGCCCTGGGGGGTGGCGGTCCCCAGGGCCATCAAGGTCTCCAGGAAGGGGGCCGCGCGCCCCCCCTCCCTTCAATTGCACAGCCCCGGGGAGGTGGTGGTGCCCGGGGCTTAGGGGTCCATAACGGACCCCCCCAATTTACATTTTTAGTACCCCGGGGAGGTGGCGGTCCTCGGGCGTGTGGGGGGCTCGAGCCCCCCCCACACAGGTATTTTTTTTTAAAAATGAAGCCCCGGGGGTGGCGGTCCCCGAGGCTGCGGGGGGCAGTGTGCCCCCGCTATTATAATTCATGGAAGCCCCGGGGGTGGCGGTCCCCAGGGCTTGGGGGTCCTTGGAGGCCCCCAAACTTTAAAAAAACAAGCCCTGGGGGGTGGCGGTCCCTGGGGCTGCAGGGGGGCTGCTTGCCCCCACGCAACTCATTATTCAAGCCCCGGGGAGGTGGCGGTCCCCCGGGCAGTGTGGGGGGGATTGGCCCCCCCACACTTTTTTTCACTACCCCCGGGACTTGGCCCACCCGGGGGCTAATTAGTAACGAAGCGCGGGAGTCCGCGCTTCATTTTTTTTATTTGGCGGCTGGATCCGCGGATCCGGCGCGCATTTTGCCGATTTTTTTTTTAAAAATGCTTTTTGGGCCCTGGGGGTCCTTGTGGGACCCCTGAACAGGGACTAGGGGTCAGGGTGTTTCTACCCTGCCCCCTTTCCTTTTTTTTCACGACTGTTTTTCTCTTTTCTTGTGCCTCGGTTCTACCGAGGCACAAGATGGCTGTCAACACTTCCTGGTTTGGAGTGTTGACAGCCAATTAGCATACAGCTCGTGGTCGGGAGGGTGCGCGGATCCACCGCGGCCATAGATATCGAAACTTTTATTTTTTGATTTTTCAGCAACTACTGAACGGATTTACACCATTTTAAAAAAAGGGCGCTTTCTGAACCAAGCACTACCTTTTGCCAAATTTGGTGTAATTCCGTTCAGCAGTTTTGGCTGTAACCGTGTCTAAAGTTTCCTATGGGAAATTGATTTTTTTACCTCTATTTTTTGATTTTCTCCGCTACTACTGAACGGATTTACACCATTTAAAAAAAAGGGCGCTTTCTGAACCAAGCACTACCTTTTCCCCAAATTTGGTGTAATTCCGTTCAGCAGTTTGGGCTGTAGCCGTGGCTAAAATTTCCTATAAGAATTAACATGGAGAAAACACGTTTTGGGACCCCCCTTTTTTCTCGGCCCCCGCTTGCTGAATCACCCCGAAACTTTCAAGATAGGAGCGGACCGGAGCGCCCCACTAGTTTTGAAAATTTCGCGAAGATTCGTCATCCGGCGCCAAAGTTATTGGGAAAAGAATGTTACGAATTTCCTATGGCTAATAGGTCCTAACTATAACTATCTACTGGCGACCGCCAGTAGATAATATATATATATATATATTAACCCTGGGCGTAGTTCGCGAAGTAGCGCTACGCGAAGCTACGCGAAGCGCACTTCGCACTACGCGAGCTACGCGTAGCACTACGCGAACTGCGTAGTGCGCTGTTCGCGATGATTGCACAGTGCCGGATGCTTGTCCGCACTGTGCAATCATTGAAAACGGCATCTTGCACAGTGCGAGCTGTCTTACTGCCGCCGAGTAGATTTTTACTCGAGCGGTAGCTTTCTCAACGCTGACTGGTAGTTTCTCATCGCGAGCGGTCGCAAGCATACGCGACCACTCGCAATGAGAAACCAGACCTCCCCGCTGAGAATCTCGCTGGGAGGTTTATTTTCCATGCTCGCGATCGGCAACTTGATGTTGCTGATCGCGAACGAGGAAAAGTCTCGCCGGATAGCCAGTTTGCTTGCTCGCGGTCTCCAACTTGACGTTGAGGACCGCGAGCAAGCAAAAATGACCACTACGCTACGCGTGTTTGCACTGTGCTACGTGCAATTCGCGTAGTGCGAAGTGGCGTAAACTTCGCAAACTACGCGAGCGTAGTGTAGTGCTTTGCCCACCCTTAATATATATACTGTACTCTCCGGCTCGGTGCCGTATTCTCTGGCTCGGGCTGCGCTCTCTGGCTCCGGCCGGATGAAGTGTAATCAATAGACCAGAATGCAATTTTTAGAAAAGGGAACATTAGAAACGTGTGATAAATGGTAGAGGAGGTCATGAAAATTAGTTTGGGCAGGGAAAAGGGTGTGGCCAGACACTACATCATATCCCAGAAAAGTTTGCTCCTTCGCGTCATGGTACAATTTGCGCTCCCCTCAGTATTGACTGTAGTGTTGGCACTACAGTCAACATTGATGAGAACGTAAATTGTGCACAGCGTGTACCATGATGCAAAGAAGAAATCTTTCTGGGATATAATTTAGGGTCGATTCCGATTCGGGCCGGAAAAAGCACCGACCGACTCGGAGCCGGAATTTATTCCGACCGACACGTACCTGTGGCGCCCGACACGCCAAGTACGATGCAAGGCGTGCAAAATCCGACCGACACGTACCGAACCCAAGCCGAACGACCGAGCCGCACGGAAAACAGCAATCCGGCCGGAAAAACACGCGAATCGAACCGACCGACACGCACCCGGAACAAATCCAACCGAAACGTACACGCGAACTCCAAACCGCTAAGTACGATGCAAGGCGCGAAAACCACGACCGAGTCGTACGGAGGACAAGCCGTACGACCGACACGCATACAAAACCGAGCCGAAGTAACACAAAACACCGCGACCGACGCGTACGCAGCATAGAAAACTGCACAAACACAGCGTGAACGAAACGGATAACACCGTACGAGACAAATGCAGGGTCCGACTCGGTCACAAGAACGTTTCCAACATGCACAGACAGTACAAAAGAAAAATTACACAAAAAAAGGCCAAACAAGCAATTACAAAGCCAATAAATACTGTGGGGGGTGGGGACAGAGAACAAAGACACACCCACAACTCCACCCATATAAAGGACACAAATCCCAACCATGATCCTTTGCAAATGACATTCTACTGCCAGCACCCAACAGACAGCAACCACACACCCACAGCTCATCCCTCACACAAGCCACACACCATCAGCACACCAACAAATACCTACCTCACATACACCCAGCAAAACACACACTCACACACCCTCACCTGCACACCAACACACACATCACTCACCATCACCACCCATCACCATACCCCCCAAGAAGAATCACAAGTTCCTAGATTGTGAATTGGAAGTCATGGTAGACGAGATCCTCAGGGTAGAGCCACAGCTGTTTGGCACACTGGTCCAACAGACCCCCATCTCCCAGAAAACCAAGATGTGGGAGAGGATCATCAACAGGGTGAACGCACAATCACCATGTCTGCGCACAAAGACCGACATCCAGAACAGGTGGTATGACGTGCGCAGGAGGGTACAGGACCTGCTCAAGAAAGACTACCTCCTGAGCCAATACACCGGCAGTGGCCCTCCTGCCAAGCCAGTATACCTCAGGCCCTGGGAGGAGAAGGTGCGGGCCATCCTTCCGCCAGTGAGCGTATATGGACTAGAGAACATCTCAGAGCCTGGTGAGTACACAACAAATGTACACAATATTCTGCCACAATACACACACACATCACTGTCAAGGGGAGAGTCAAACCATGCACTCATAGCAATTACACAGCAACCAGAACAGAATCATCCCAAAATGTGTATGTCAGTCAGATAAACACAACACATGCCATCTCAAAGTTACATTTAACCGTGTCATCACATGTACAAACACAACTACAACTACAGCTAGGCAGTGGCACAAATAGAACTAACAAACACATCCAGACATGTAGCCACCACTACAACACCAACACACAGTGAAGACCACTGAAAGAAAGGAATTCTGTGTATGCTGGGCAAGTCAGTGTAGCCAATAGCATCATGGGAGTCGTAGTCACACATATTGCCCCCCCACAACTGTCCCATCAACACCACCATGAACCATGCGCACATCACAGGGAGTGGAAAAGGACTCACAAGATGGCTGACACTGGCTACTGCTGTGGGGAGCACAAGGCCCTGCTGGCAACTGTGCAACAACCAACAGCAGGACACCACTGACTGACATCCTGAGAGACAACTTCCACTCCCTGCAATGGAAGCACGTTCCATGGTGGGATATCTGGCTGGCTGGGTGGGAAGGAGGACTCGCACCACTGACCATAGTCACAAGCACCTCCCCTCACACACACCCTCAACACATACTCCACATAACCCACCTGGGAGAATGCAATGCCACACATCCTAACTCAAGATCCCACAAAGAACCTCCACCCTGGGTTATGTCGTGTGAAGCACAGGGACACTCTTGGGACTTTCAGCCAAACAACTGCCAGGACAACACTCCCAGCCATCCTGTCAGCACAGGCAGCCCACCCCACAGGGAAGCAGAGTCAAAAGGAAGGAAGGATGGGCATGCTGGGAAGGGGGGTGGAGGCAATAGCATGATGGGAGTCGTAGTCACAGCTCTACATCCCCCACCACATGGCCCAGCAAGCTCACACTCACGCATGCACATCCCACAGAGAGTGGAAAGGCCCATCAAAGATGTCTGACACTGTTGCTGTGTCGTGGGGAGCACAAGGGCATGCTGGGAACTGCACACCAACCAACAGCAGGACACCACTGTCAGCCATCTTGCCATTGCCCTCACACCCACACACACTGAACTCCCCACAAAAGCAAGTAAGTATGGGAATGCCGGGAAGTGGGGTGGAGGCAATAGCATGATGGGAGTCACAGTCACAGACATAGCTCACCCCCACAACTGTCCCATCAACACCACCCTGAACCATGCTCACATCACAGGGAGTGGAGAAGGACTCACAAGATGGCTGACACTGGCTACTGCTGTGGGGAGCACAAGGCCCTGCTGGCAACTGTGCACCAACAAACAGCAGGACACCACTGACTGACATCCTGAGAGACAACTTCCACTCCCTGCAATGGAAGCACGTTCCATGGTGGGATATCTGGCTGGCTGGGTGGGAAGGAGGACTTGCAGCACTGACCATAGTCACAAGCACCTCCCCTCACACCCCCTCAACACAAACTCCACAGAACCCACCTGGGAGAATGCAATGCCTCACATCCTAACTCAAGATCCCACAAAGAACCACCACCCTGGGTTATGTTGTGTGAAGCACAGGGACACTCTTGGGACTTTTAGCCAAACAACTGCCAGGACAACACTCCCAGCCATCCTGTCAGCACAGGCAGCCCACCCCACAGGGAAGCAGAGTCAAAAGGAAGGAAGCATGGGCATGCTGGGAAGGGGGTGGAGGCAATAGCATGATGGGAGTAGTAGTCACAGATATTGCTCAGCCTCACAACTGGCCCATCAACACCACCCTGAACCATGCTCACATCACAGGGAGTGGAGAAGGACACACAAGATGGCTGACACTGGCTACTGCTGTGGGGAGCACAAGGGCATGCTGGGAACTGCACACCAACCAACAGCAGGACACCACTGTCAGCCATCTTGCCATTGCCCTCACACCCACACACACTGAACTCCCCACAAAAGCAAGTAAGTATGGGAATGCCGGGAAGTGGGGTGGAGGCAATAGCATGATGGGAGTCACAGTCACAGACATAGCTCACCCCCACAACTGTCCCATCAACACCACCCTGAACCATGCTCACATCACAGGGAGTGGAGAAGGACTCACAAGATGGCTGACACTGGCTACTGCTGTGGGGAGCACAAGGCCCTGCTGGCAACTGTGCACCAACAAACAGCAGGACACCACTGACTGACATCCTGAGAGACAACTTCCACTCCCTGCAATGGAAGCACGTTCCATGGTGGGATATCTGGCTGGCTGGGTGGGAAGGAGGACTTGCAGCACTGACCATAGTCACAAGCACCTCCCCTCACACCCCCTCAACACAAACTCCACAGAACCCACCTGGGAGAATGCAATGCCTCACATCCTAACTCAAGATCCCACAAAGAACCACCACCCTGGGTTATGTTGTGTGAAGCACAGGGACACTCTTGGGACTTTTAGCCAAACAACTGCCAGGACAACACTCCCAGCCATCCTGTCAGCACAGGCAGCCCACCCCACAGGGAAGCAGAGTCAAAAGGAAGGAAGCATGGGCATGCTGGGAAGGGGGTGGAGGCAATAGCATGATGGGAGTAGTAGGCACAGATATTGCTCAGCCTCACAACTGGCCCATCAACACCACCCTGAACCATGCTCACATCACAGGGAGTGGAGAAGGACACACAAGATGGCTGACACTGGCTACTGCTGTGGGGAGCACAAGGGCATGCTGGGAACTGCACACCAACCAACAGCAGGACACCACTGTCAGCCATCTTGCCATTGCCCTCACACCCACACACACTGACCTCCCCACAAAAGCAAGTAAGTATGGGAATGCCGGGAAGTGGGGTGGAGGCAATAGCATGATGGGAGTCACAGTCACAGACATAGCTCACCCCCACAACTGTCCCATCAACACCACCCTGAACCATGATCACATCACAGGGAGTGGAGAAAGACTCACAAGATGGCTGACACTGGCTACTGCTGTGGGGAGCACAAGGCCCTGCTGGCAACTGTGCACCAACAAACAGCAGGACACCACTGACTGACATCCTGAGAGACAACTTCCACTCCCTGCAATGCAAGCACAGTCCATGGTGGGATAACTGACTGGCTGGGTGGGAAGGAGGGCCGGCTGTCAACCAAATACAACCAATGCAGACCATGTTCACACCCCAACAAATACATAGTAATGCCCAAATAATGCAGGACAATGTGCCACACCAATATCAACCCCTGACTGTGACGACTTAGGACAATGCAATGTACAGGCCCGCACCCAGAGGCACAGTCACAACTGTCAGGTGTGTCAACCAATGATGCCTGCAGAAACATAACATACATTGTGTGTGTCTCCCAAAAACAGGTGATGATGGGGACACAGCAGCAGACGCTGAGGAGTCCAAGTCCCAGGCTCAAGCGGATGCGGAGCTCACTGGTGTCGTACAGCCTCTGCCCTCCTCGGACGAAGAAGACCAACCTGGCACATCCGGTGCAAGTCTACATGCAGCACCAGCAGGACCACCAGCTGCAGCACCAGCAGGACCACCAGCTGCAGCACCAGCAGGACCACCAGCTGCACCCCCTGCACCCACCCCTCCAATGACTGTCACCACAAATACCATCCCCGCCGACATGGACAGAACAAGGAGCAACACCAGCACAGGGACCCTGGACCAACGTGGGGCCATGGACACCACCACCACCACCAACCCCCAAGGTGGACCAGGGTCATCTGTGCGTGCCACTGCACGCACTGCACATGTCGGCAGGGGTGGTGGGAGGGGTGGGAGACAGAGGTCGCTGCTTGCAGAGGTTGCTGGTGTGCATGATGACCCACAACTGGTACGCATAGCTGATGCGTACCAGTCCAGCACCGGAGATCTCAGCCAGGTAGTGGGGCTCCTCAGAGACATGAAACAGCAGCAGGCTGCCCATCATGCCCGCTTGGACGCACACATGTCCCGCGTGGACTCACACATGTCCCGCGTGGAGTCCAAGTGGGACGCACTGCATGAGATGACGGCGGTGCACAGGGACATTTTACAATGCCTCCGCCAGATGAACAGCAACCAGTCCACACCTCCCTGTGTGCCAACAACATCTGGTGCTGAACAAACTGCAACTGCCACAGGGAGGGAGGATGACTCTGGCGGAGAGTCCCCTGCACCGCAGCAGCCTGTACTTGAGGGGCCCCCCAAAGAAGAGGGGTCGTCCGAGGAGGGGCAAGTGAGAGGCCGATGGCCAAGCCCAACTCCCAGGAAGCCTGAACCTGTTCTGGATGTTCACCTTTGTGCACAGACTGTTCACCCTGTTGACGGCAACACTACTCCCACACATTGCATGGGGAGTACAAGTTGGACCAATGTCTCAGACAACTGTGGCCCCGATACCGGGATTTTGTCTACCAGGACTTTCAATTCACCTAGGAACTTCTGATTGCAAGATATATGTACAGCACTATCCATCCTATGCACTATTCACACAAATGTATCACAATAAACACACTAATACACCATACTTGCCTCTGTTGTGATTCCAACGTGGGTGCTGTTATGGGGATGATGAACTGCAAAATTACACTGTGTATGCGAACTGCAACAGCAAGTACAACACAGGCATGTGAGTAAAGGCAACGTGACACATATTAGGGAGACACACCACCAGGGCTACACAACACATACACACCTAGGCCATCTGACTCATTGCCTACACTGATGTTGCCAGGGAAGACGGTGCAATGCACAGACACCACACCTATTCCCAGTTGTAGTCAAGTAGCCCACAGGTGCAGTGAGCAAATGGCAGTCAAATGTGTGACCACAGACAACGCACATCACAAAGTGAAGCACAGGTTTATTACACAGTTGCAACATGTCGTAACCACTACAGATGCAAGGTAATCCCACCTGGCAGCGGGCACACAGTCAACAACTGTAGAAGGAAGGAAGTCCATGGGTGTGGCGCACATCACCTGTAGGGACACAACAGCTACCACCCTGGAAGTACAATCACGTCGTCGGTGGACACAGTTGACCAAACGAATCTGAAAGTACCCTGTGAAGGACAGAAATGACACACAGTCAAAAGCAATGGAGAACAGGACAGAACAGCAAAACTCATGCACAATACATGTTACAAGATACCCACCCAGAACCAAGTTAGCATGTCAACACTGTTGGGGAGTACAGACCACCTGTAAGCACACATCGCTACACACATCCAGTCAAGTAGCCCATGGACACACTCCAACAGCACCAGAGCACCACCTACACATATCATGCCAACTCACATCATTGACATGACACCTCAGGATACTCACATTCAGCTAAAGAAGTTGGTGATTAGCTGTGTGCGGACATCACCCTCATCATCATCATCATCATCACTGGCATCGTGGTCCAGGCCAGGATCCTCCACAGGTGGCGGATGTTGGTCATTGTCATCCTGGATGAGAGGCAACTCCTTCCGCACTGCCAGGTTGTGGAGCATGCAGCAGACGATGATAATCTTGCACACTTTCGCAGGGGCATATGGGAGGGACCCTCCGGTCTTGTCCAGGCAGCGGAAGCGGCTCTTCAGGAGACCAAATGTCCGCTCAATCACTCTCCTGGTCTGACCATGTGCCTCATTGTAGCGCATCTGGGCTGGTGTCTCAGGGTTCCTGAGGGGTGTCAGCAACCACGGCATGTTGGGGTATCCCGAGTCACCTACGGACAGACAAGTGCACATTAGCTGACTTGGAAAAGTGGGCGGAATACTACAGATCAGATCACACACAATGGCACAAAGTCAGTACACACCGACAAGCCAGGCACGCTGGTTCTGTATCTGTGCCATCATCCTGGGGATGCGACTACTCCTCATCACAAAGGCATCGTGTGCTGAACCAGGGAAACGGGCACACACGTGTGTGATGGTCATATCTGCAAGACACACCACCAGTGCATTGACCGAGTAGTAGTGCTTGCGGTTCCTGTAGGCCTGCTCCTGGGCCTGTGGTGGTACCAAAGCCACATGTGTCCCATCAATGGAGCCAATGACATGCGGCATCCTCCCCAGGGCATAGAAGTCACTCTTCACGTCAGTGAGTCGTTGCAGTCTAGGGAAATAGATGTACCGGTTCAGGAATAGCAACATTGCTGCCAAAACATCGCGGAGCACATGGCTCAACATGGTCTGTGACATCCCACCAGCAGTCGCCACAGTATGTTGGAAGGTACCGGTGGCAAAGAAGTGTAGGGCTGCCATCACCTTCACCTTGGGGGTCAGCGCTGTAGGATACGGCCAGCCAGGCTGCAAATGTGGGGCCAACTGCACTGCCAAATCCTCAATCAGCTGCCTGGTGAAGCGGTACCGTCGGATGCTGTCCAGTTCCACCATCGTTGCCAGGTCTGGGAATGGTCGATGGACAGCAGGAGCCCTGCAGTGCAGAGGAGAAGAAAGCAAGATTGTCAGTCACCCCACATATGCGGCATTGAACACACTCAATATCCCAACATACATCATTATGAGGCACAACTACATGAAGTGTGCAGTTCCGTAAGGACATGTATGGTACATACATGGCCAACATCTGTCATCACGGTTCAACAAGTGGCATCAATAAGTCCCAGGTTGGCCCATTGGATATCATGAGGCCTTGTCACAGTTCCCATCTCCTGCTGCCGTGTCACAATCACCCCCCACAGTGACATGTGAGGACAGATGTGCCCCAGGCATCACAGCTCAACGACAGGTACATTCCCAGGGACCCTGTATTGCCACATGGACACTGGCATTACATGGAGTATCATGTATACACCACAGCAAAACAACTATGACCCCCACAGGTAGTGGTCCCACTTGCCACTGCAGGACAGACATGGACGTCTGTGACACACACACGCACAACATCAAAGTCCATGCACACACAACGTGGATGTGGAGATGTCTCCCATTGTGCACATGAAATCAGAGACATTGTGAACACTACATGCACACAGACTGTGGAGGACCATCACAATTGTGCCACTGGGACACCCTGGCTCAAACATACCGTCCCACATGGGACTCACGGGGTATGTGACATGACATACACATACACTACCGTGAAATGTGACCATGGCACATGCACAGATATGAACAGTTGCACATCACAGTGGTCATGTACACGTAACACCCAGGATCCTGTCCCCATGAACACGTGCACAGCCTGGGGGTGGCTGCCCCCAGGTGACACCCACAGGACAACATGTACACCAACATACACACAATAGGAAATGCAGCCTTACATGCCTTATTATACAGTTTGGACAGGCTGTCGTGTTGTAGGTGTGCCCCTCACTCCCTCGGGAGCTATCTGTGGCTCGCATATGTCCATCTGAGACAGGCATGGTGACATATGCCAGTCACTTGTACAGGGATGCGTTGAACAGCAATGGACCGATCGGTGCCCCTGGCCGGCCCATTGCATTCAATGTGTGCAGGTACGCGTTGTACCCCTGTACGCGTTGTACCGCAATGGACCAATCTGTGCCGCCGGCCCATTGCATTCAATGTGTGCAGGTACGCGTTGTACCCCTGTACGCGTTGTACCGCAATGGACCGATCGGTGCCCCCGGCCGGCTAACTGCACTCAATGTGTGCGGGTACGCGTTGTACCCCTGTACACGTTGATCAGCAATGGACCGATCGGTGCCCCGGCCGGCCCATTGCATTCAATGTGTGCAGGTACGCGTTGTACCCCTGTACGCGTTGTAACCGCAATGGACCGATCGGTGCCCCCGGCCGGCCCATTGCATTCAATGTGTGCAGGTACGCGTTGTACCCTGTACGCGTTGTACCGCAATGGACCGATCGGTGCCCCGGCAAGCCCATTGCATTCAATGTGTGCGGGTACGCGTTGTACCCCTGTACGCGTTGATCAGCAATGGACCGATCGGTGCCCCGGCCGGCCCATTGCATTCAATGTGTGCAGGTACGCGTTGTACCCCTGTACGCGTTGTACCGCAATGGACCGATCGGTGCCCCCGGCCGGCCCATTGCATTCAATGTGTGCGGGTACGCCGTTGTACCCCTGTACGCAGTAGTACCGCAATGGACCGATCGGTGCCCCGGCCGGCCCATTGCATTCAATGTGCGCGGTACGCGTTGTACCCCTGTACGCCGCAGTACCGCAATGGACCGATCGGTGCCCCTGGCCGGCCCATTGCATTCAATGTGTGCGGTACGCATTGTACCCCTGTACGCGTTGATCAGCAATGGACCGATCGGTGCCCCGGCCGGCCCATTGCATTCAATGTGTGCAGGTACGCGTTGTACCCCTGTATCGCAGTTGTACCGCAATGGACCGATCGGTGCCCCGGCCGGCCCATTGCATTCAATGTGTGCGGGCACGCGTTGTACCCCTGTACGCAGTAGTACCGCAATGGACCGATCGGTGCCCCCGGCCGGCCCATTGCATTCAATGTGTGTGGGCACGCGTTGTACCCCTGTATCGCGTAGAACACGCAATGGACCGATCGGTGCCCCCGGCCGGCCCATTGCATTCAATGTGTGCGGGTACGCGTTGTACCCCTGTACGCGTAGTACTGCAATGGACCGATCGGTGCCCCCGGCCGGCCCATTGCATTCAATGTGTGCAGGTACGCGTTGTACCCCTGTACGCTGTTGATCAGCAATGGACCGATCGGTGCCCCCGGCCGGCCCATTGCATTCAATGTGTGCAGGTACGCGTTGTACCCCTGTACGCGTTGTACACGCAATGGACCGATCGGTGCCCCCGGCCGGCCCATTGCATTCAATGTGTGCAGGTACGCGTTGTACCCCTGTACGCGTTGTACCGCAATGGACCGATCGGTGCCCCCGGCCGGCCCATTGCATTCAATGTGTGCAGGTACGCGTTGTACCCCTGTACGCGTTGATCAGCAATGGACCGATCGGTGCCCTCGGCCGGCCCATTGCATTCAATGTGTGCAGGTACGCGTTGTACCCCTGTACGCGTTGATCAGCAATGGACCGATCGGTGCGCACTCCATTGACAATGGCCTAGCCTGGCAACGGACGCGTTTTCGAAATTCGAACGAGTCGGTTGCTGGAAATTCAGTTGGTCACCCACAACAATGTTGCAAAATCATGTATGTCATGAAGTTGAAGATTTGAAGGATGCTGTGGGCGTGAATTGGTGCTGCTATTCCATGGATTGGCCAGATTCAGAAGATGCAAACGACTTGGACCTATCACTTTGGACACAAGGGACAGTATCTGCCTCTCCAGCACATATATATTGCTGGCTGTTCCCCTGAGAGCTCACTTGCCTGCACTACATGCTCCAGGATGACATCTGCCACTGCACTGCTGCTGTCTCTGCCCCTCTGGACCCTGCAATGGCACGTACTGTGGAGAGAGCCCCAGCCTTCAGCCTTGAGGAGAACCAGGCCCTGCTGGACAGCCTACTTCCACAGTAGAGCAAGCTGTATGGGACACCAGGGGAGCAGGTGAGTGTTCTGTGCACTGCCTTTCTGAATGTGCATTTTGTCTGACTAGCAAGGCTGAAAGTCTGCACGCCACTGGCTAGCAGGCTCACTGAGTAGTTGTCACCCCCCATAGTGTGTAGTGACATGCACTGGACAGGTATGGTGCAGTGACAGTGCATTTGAACAAGGTTTTACTTCCCATGCAATGATACCATGTAGTGACTTCTGGCAAACTGTCCATGGGCAGCTTTGCACTGCCTGTGTACATCATGTGCCCCTGTGATTGAGACATGTATATACAACTGTGTCATGCACGGATATGTTGCATGTGTAGTAATGGCCTTTTCACTTTGTCATCCTGACAGGTTAATGCCCATCGGAAGCAGGAGATCTGGAAGGACATCGTCCGGGCTGTCCGGTCCGTGGGGGTCTACAAGCGCCGGATCCGCAACTGCCAGAAGAGGTGGCAGGACCTTCGGGGCTGGACCCGGAGGATTGCACGGGTCCAGCTGAAGCTGTCGCCTCCTCGCAGGAGGGGCGGAACACGGACCCTGACCCCCACATGCTCCAGATCCTGGCGGTGGTGTTTCCAGACCTGGATGGGCAGCTGAAGGCCAGACAGCAGCAAGGAGGGGGTGAGTCAAAGACTGCACTGTGAACTCTGTATTACATGCTATGTGCCCTCCTCTGGCCTGGTTCAACTGCCACAGTACAGCAGTCATGTTGTCCAGGAGCCATGTCCCTCTATTGTGCACTGCCCACTCCTCATCTGATACCCAGGTGTGGCCCTTACATTCAGGGAATTGTGTCACTTGGGACTGTGTCCTTGCAGTTTGCTTCACTAAAGGTGGGGGACAGCATCTGTTTCCCTAACTCTGTTGTGGGCATCATGGGTGGGTCCATTGTTCACACAACGCCTGTGTTCGGACATGTAATCTGCGTGTTGCTTTGATATGCGGTCCACTTGCTGAGCTGAGCCACCACATGTGCCTGGGGTATGTGGCACACACCCATGCAGCGGGTGGGAACAATGTTTGGGCCCCAGGAGTGTGCAGATTACGTGTGTCACACATACATAGCCAGCTATCCACTGTCCAGGGCTCATCCCTCATTCATGTGGGGCAGGACAGTCATGCCTACTCCAGGCCATGCAATGCACTCTGTACTCCCACTCCCGTGTATCAGCTGACACATTGTGCGCAGTGATTTGACCCCTCAGGTGTCTGCCTCTGTGTCAGTGTGCTGTGGATTTGTTGCCAGGACTGCTGGGGTGTTTCTCGGTAGGGGCTCAGCATGCCACTGGAGATGTGACCATAGGAGACGATACTTGTGTGTCACATAGGTGTTTGATCAGCTGCCCGTGCAGACTGGGGTATGCGAATGTGAAGTTCAGGCAGCTGTTCCCCATTCACAGCAGATTGTGAGGGGCTCAGGTTCAGAGGGTAGTGTCACAGGTCTCCCATATGTCCAATCGGTATGACCTGGACAGATGAGGGTTAAGATGATGTGTTGTGTGGGGGATGTACATGTGCACTTGTGCAGCTCCAGGACTTGCATTCCCCATGACCTACTATTGTGACACAGTGCAGAGTGTTGTTGTCTGGCTGCCAAGTCATACATCACTGAGACAGTGATGTATGACTTAGCAGTCATGCCTCCGCCATGGCATGTGTCTACTTATTGGTGATCCTGCAGGGGAGTGACATGTGCTACATGCACACCATTGTGGCGATGGCTATCAGGACATGGGTGCATCATGGTGTCTGTCGCTGGTATGCATCACATGCATTTCCTATTTGACTCTGGGCGTCCCTTTCATCCGGAAACCTGTACTGACTCAGTGGCAAGAGTTGTGATGTGTGCATGTCCACATGCTACACCGTGTCCTCTGCACTGTCCAACTACTGTGTAGTTGGTGCATGTGTCCACACTGGGGTGTTGCTATCCAACAGACACCAGACAGATGGGTGCAAGGCCATGTGGGATGTGAGTGCCATGGTTGGCATCAGACTGACAATTGGCTTCTCCTGTTCAGTTAGGGCACTTTTAGCAGTGTACAACTAATGATGCCAGGGCTTGCTCTGTAATGTGCTGTGCTCACAGTGGTGTGTGCGTTTGGTGCAGGTGACTGATGTCTGTCTGTTTCCCCATTGTTTGCAGATACATCCACGGCCACGGAAGGGGACAGCTCCACGGACCAGGAGGAGCCGGAGAGCCAGACTGGGTCAGTAGCCGAGGAGTGGTCGGAGGGACCCAGTGGCACGGAGGGCGAGGGGAGCCACACCGAGGAGTCCTCAGCACCATCCACCTCAGCTGAGGACCAGAGCAACTCGGAGGATGACTCCCTTATGGAGGCGGGTGTCAGCAGCCACCACATCCCAGGTAGTGTTGCTGTCCCCGCCACCACCAGCACCACCACCGCCCTCCCATCGGCTCCCATTCCCCAGGTCCGTGGAGGCTCCCATGTTCGGGAGCGTGTCTCCTTTGGGCCAGGCACCACACCCCCTGCTCCTGTGTCCCCTTCTGCCCTGAGTGAGGAGTCTGTGTACCTCCTTCGCCAGCTCCATGTAGGGCAGACAGCCATGCTGAGTGTCCTCCATGCGCACACCGCTCTGTTGACTCAGCTGGTGTCGTTCATGGAGGGCATCTCATCGGGCATGTCTGACCTACAGAGGGGCAATAGGTCCATGGACTCCTCCCTGACGGCAGCAGTGTCCCTCCTCAGACAGTCCCTCACCCCTCCTGCCTCTGCTCCATCCACACTCCCCAGCACCTTACCCGTCCCAAGCACACACACACCGGCACAGGCACACACCAGCACACACACATCCAGCACACAGACACACACGCCACAAACAAAACGCACACGCACGCACAGTCAGGGGACTGAGACCAGACTCACAGGGGATGGGGCCCTGGAACACACACATGCATCCACGAGCACTGTGCAGTCCTCAGTTGCCTCTCCCTCCAAAGCACCCTCCCTTGCCTCACCTGCAACCCCAAAGACCCAGCGGCTCTTCGTCAGTGACCTCGGCCTCTTCCCCTCCGATCCAGCTGATACAGCATTCAGGGGGAAGAGGAATCCCACCCACACGGAGCAGAGTGCCCCTCGCCCCCGGACACCCTCCCCCAGGCGCAGACAGACTGAGGCCCCCACCCGCAAGTCCCCCGGAGTCGTAAGAGCAAGACCCCGCCGCCGCCCTGCAGCTCAGGCACCAGGTCTCCTTCCTCCATCCCTCAGGCCCCCACTCCACAGGTGCCCCCACCACACCCTGCCCCAGGTTCCCCCACCCACAGATATACCATCCCCAAGAGGATCCGGCCTTCTCCCCCTGCCACTTGCTCTCCCGGCACCACACCCCCGCTGCGCTTGTCTGTGCCACTGATGTGGTGAGGGTGTCCTCCCCTCTGTCCAGCCCACCTTGCCTGTTCCCCATTCTCCTCCCCTGGTGATAGGCACTGCAGTGGAGTCCACTACCACCCTGTCTGACTTGGGCACTGCAGTGGCGGACCTGTCCACTCCATCTGCAGGGTCCACTGCAGTTGTGCCGGCACCCACAACATCTGAGTCATGCCCCCCAGTTGTGCCGGCACACACCATGTCAGACACCTCCACTGCAGTTGTCAGTGGCTCTCCAGCACCCACCACCCCTTCCCTGCTTCCTCCTGGTGAGCCCTGATCCTGTCCCTGCGGTGCCTGGCCTGCCCCCGGTTGCCCCTCCTAGTGGATTGTCCCTGGTTTTGTGCAGGCATGCGTAGGGTGACATCTGCCACTGTCACCCTGTTTGGACTTTGACAATGGACTGGCCATTGGCCTTTGTGTTTTTTCTGGACTTTGTTTTCATTATACACATATGCTGAATAAAGCAACTTTCTGTTCTCTAGTGCTTATGCTTCTGATGTACATGTTGTTGATGATGCTAACCATGCCCTTGCTGCAGTGATGGTGATATTTGGTCTCATGATAATGAAGTGTTACTGTGCAGGAACCCATGTGGTCCAGGGGGAATGTGTCCTATCCTGTGGTGTATCCATGTCATCCTTCAATCAATCAATCACGGCATTTATAGAGCGCGCTACTCACCCGGGAGGGTCTCAAGGCGCTGGGGGAGGGGGTAAGTTACTGCTCGAACAGCCAGGTCTTGAGCTGCTTCCTGAAGGCGAGATGGTCCTGGGTTCGCCGAAGGTGAGTGGGGAGGGAGTTCCAGGATCCAGGATCCAGGATCCTTAGCAGCATCTGAGGGTGTCATGTGTTCAGTATTTGGCAATGGGATTTCCTACTTAGATTAGCTATTTCACATCTGTGGCTTCCACCCCTGCACATCTGTTGTGCCTGCCATTGTTCAATTCGTCTACTTCCCTGACCGTGTGGCCATCTCCACTGGACATGCAGGTTTGGGCATCAATGGGGAAGGACTCATCTGTGTTGTCAGTGCAACATTGCTATACAAGTGTGTTGGATCTGTGCTGATGATTTCGTTGGCACTTCCATGACCAGGCTGATGTGACTGGAGCCCTCATTTGGTGCTAATTGTTGATTGTGTGACCAAGTGCTCAGCTGACATGATGGGGCCCTACTGAGGCAACATATGGCACAGCTTTCCTCACACAGGAGTGGAGTCCCCTCATGGCAGTGTGTACTCCTGTGACATTGCCTGCACCCAAGGTGTGTGTTGTATGTGCATGTCTGTGTGTTCACTTCCGTTTAGCTGTGCATGCTGTGATCCCTAGTGTTGTACCTGTTTGTGATGCTTGCTGAGTTGACCTATGTTCCCCCAAAGTCTTCTCCCTGGGTTCTCTGTGATGTGGGTGCATGGCACATTACTGGTCATCAGGGTGTCACCCATAGGTGTGTTTGCTGTCAGGGCTGAGTTTGTGTGCAGACGCAGATGGGTCACAGTCAGGTTTCCCCTTGGCACTTGTTGTTTGCCCCTGTCATGTGATTTCCAGTTTGTGTTATCTTTCAGTGATTGTGACACGTTGTGTGTGTGACTGCTGGCACTCCTCAGGGTCCGGGCTGCAATGTTGGTTGTTGTCTATGTGTGTTCTTTGTGGGTGACCTTGGCTTCTTCATTGGTGTGTGACTGTGGCTGGGATCCCATTGGTTGGTGTGGTATTGCCGTCATGTCCATGTACAGCGTAGTGTGCAGTGTGTCAGACATTCAGGAGTCTTGTTGAGTGGCCATGTGTGATGTGTTTCTGCACCTTGGTTCCCACCCACCACCCTGGAATAGTCATGGGTGCATGTGCAATGTCACCAGTGCATGTGTGCTTCACTGCTGCACATTGTTGGAGGTCGAGGAGTGTGGTGTTGAGTGTGTGCAGATGAGAGTTGTTGCCCGGCTAGGCCCCTGCCTCCATGTTGGCCTTGGCTTACTGGCCATGCTGATTGATTTGTGCTTGTGTAGGTGTGATGGTAGTTTGTTGCTCAGGACACATGACTGTGGTTCACAGTGTGAACGACATTTAGCTTTGTCATCACAGTGGGATTAGTAATGCAGCCCAGGGTCACCACATTGTGGTGGCCCTGGGGGTAGTGCTGTGGTGTGTCTGTGTCTTGCTGTGTCAGTTGCTGTTCCTACGTGCCTGTGTGACATGTGTGATTTGTGCTCCCTCTCATCTGACAATGCCTGCTTGCCCACATAGGGGATTTGGATCCATGAGTTACCTTTGTGTGGCACTGTATGCACATCTGTATGATTGGTATTCAGGTCTCCTCATGTGTTGTGTGGTTGCCTGGGGACACTGGCACCCCCCCTCACCTGTTGTGTATGATGTGCAGTGTGGGTCTGCCTGTTTGTGTTTGTGCATCTGCACCACTGCATTGGCATATCTTGGGTGTGCCATTGGCTGTATGTCGTTTGGTGGGTTTCCCCTGCTGTCCCTGGGACTCCTAGGTCATCGGTCAGCACAATGATCATGGTTTGTGTGTCCCATTGCTGCCATGGTATGGTATCTGTTCACCTCACATCTACAGTCTCCACAGGGTATCTGCATTTGTGTGCCCATTGGTGCAAATATGTGGGTCTGCATTCTGATGGTCACTTCTGTCATTGTGTCATTGATGAATGTTGACAGTGTCAGCCCCCATGGGTGTTGTTTGTCTGCACATGGCCAAAGGTATGTCTTATTTGCACTGCAGTATTTGGCTCCCCCAATTTATGTTGCAATGGGACACATGCACTACTTTGCCACTGATGTGTTTTATGTTCTGTGACCAGGAATCATCCATGCAGTTTGGCAGTTGCAGCTCTTTCTTTGTCAACACTCACCTTTTGGTCACTGTGATGATGGGGGTTTGGACCCCATTGCCACAATGTTCAAAATGTGCTTCAGCTATGGACCCCACACTTACCTTTTGGTCACTGTGGTGATGGGGCGTTAGACCCCATTGCCACAATGTTCAAAATGTGTTTCAGCTATGGACCCCACACTTACCTTTTGGTCACTGTGGTGATGGGGCGTTAGACCCCATTGCCACAATGTTCAAATATGTGCTTCAGCTATGGACCCCACACTTACATTTTGGTCACTGTGATGATGGGGGTTTGGACCCCATTGCCACACTGTTCAAAATGTGCTTCAGCATTTATTAAATATAAGACAATAAAAGCAATAAAATACAGAAATGTGCAATATGATAACATAAATTACATTGGAAGTAATGCATAAAGTTAAATATATATGGATGAAGACTATCTTATTTAAATACAAGTAATACAATAATAAGATGAAAGGAGGATAAATGCTAATAAACAATTTCAACAAAATGTGCTTCAGCTATGGACCCCACACTTACATTTTGGTGACTGTGATGATGGGGGTTTGGACCCCATTGCCACAATGTTCAAAATGTGCTTCAGCTATGGACCCCACACTTACCTTTTGGTCACTGTGGTGATGGGGCGTTAGACCCCATTGCCACAATGTTCAAAATGTGCTTCAGCTATGGACCCCACACTTACCTTTTGGTCACTGTGGTGATGGGGCGTTAGACCCCATTGCCAGAATGTTCAATATGTGCTTCAGCTATGGACCCCACACTTACATTTTGGTCACTGTGATGATGGGGGTTTGGACCCCATTGCCACACTGTTCAAAATGTGCTTCAGCTATGGACCCCACACTTACATTTTGGTCACTGTGATGATGGGGGTTTGGACCTCATTGCCACAATGTTCAAAATGTGCTTCAGCTATGGACCCACACTTACATTTTGGTCTCTGTGATGATGGGGGTTTGGACCCCATTGCCACAATGTTCAAATTGTGCTTCAGCTATGGACCCCACACTTACCGTTTGGTCACTGTGGTGATGGGGCATTAGACCCCATTGCCACAATGTTCAAAATGTGCTTCAGCTATGGACCCCACACTTACCTTTTGGTCACTGTGGTGATGGGGCGTTAGACCCCATTGCCACAATGTTCAATATGTGCTTCAGCTATGGACCCCACACTTACCTTTTGGTCACTGTGGTGATGGGGCGTTAGACCCCATTGCCACAATGTTCAATATGTGCTTCAGCTATGGACCCCACACTTACATTTTGGCCACTGTGATGATGGGGGTTTGGACCCCATTGCCACACTGTTCAAAATGTGCTTCAGCTATGAACCCCACACTTACATTTTGGTCACTGTGATGATGGGGGTTTGGACCCCATTGCCACAATGTTCAAAATGTGCTTCAGCTATGGACCCCACACTTACATTTTGGTCACTGTGATGATGGGGGTTTGGACCCCATTGAAACACTGTTCAAAATGTGCTTCAGCTATGGACCCCACACTTACCTTTTGGTCACTGTGATGATGGGGGTTTGGACCCCATTGCCACAATGGTCATGGCGTGCTTGCATTGTGGGGGCCACACACATATATGTGTGGCACATGTGCTAGGGGGTCACATTGTATGTTCAAAGTCATGTTCAGTGTTGTAGGCATTTGACCCAGTCTACACACGCTTGTCATGGTGTTGGGGGATGTCTTTTTCTTGCATTCCCTAGGTTGTGGTGTGCTGGTTGTGTCATGCATTGTCCATCCTATGAGTGGGGGTGGTGTTGGTGGTAGGCATCCAGCCCCCATGGGTAGAGGTGGTAGTAGTGACAGGCATCCAGCCCCCTGGGTAAGGGTGGTAGTAGTGGTAGGCATCCAGCCCCCTGGTAAGGGTGGTAGTAGTGGTAGGCATCCAGCCCCCCTGGGTAAGGGTGGTAGTAGTGGTAGGCATCCAGCCCCCCTGGGTGAGGGTGGTAGTGGTGGTAGGCATCTGGCACCCCCTGGCTAAGGGTGGTAGTAGTGGTAGGCATCCAGCCCCCTGGGTAAGGGTGGTAGTGGTGGTGGGCATCCAGCCCCCTGGGTAAGGGTGGTAGTAGTGGTAGGCATCCAGCCCCCTGGGTAAGGGTGGTAGTAGTGGTAGGCATCCAGCCCCCTGGGTGAGGGTGGTAGTTGTGGTAGGCATCCAGCCCCCTGGCTTAGGGTGGTAGTAGTGGTAGGCATCCAGCCCCCTGGGTAAGGGTGGTAGTGGTGGTAGGCATCTGGCACCCCCTGGCTAAGGGTGGTAGTAGTGGTAGGCATCCAGCCCCCCTGGGTGAGGGTGGTAGTAGTGGTAGGCATCCAGCCCCCTGGGTAAGGGTGGTAGTAGTGGTAGGCATCTGGCACCCCCATGGCTAAGGGTGGTAGTGGTGGTGGGCATCTGGCACCCCCTGGCTAAGGGTGGTAGTGGTGGTTGGCATCCAGCCCCCTGGCTTAGGGTGGTAGTAGTGGTAGGCATCCAGCCCCCTGGCTTAGGGTGGTAGTAGTGGTAGGCATCTGGCACCCCTGGCTAAGGGTGGTAGTAGTGGTAGGCATCCAGCCCCCTGGGTAAGGGTGGTAGTGGTGGTGGGCATCTGGCACCCCCTGGCTGAGGGTGGTAGTGGTGGTGGGCATCCAGCCCCCTGGGTAAGGATGGTAGTAGTGGTAGGCATCCAGCCCCCCTGGGTAAGGGTGGTAGTAGTGGTAGGCATCCAGCCCCCCTGGGTGAGGGTGGTAGTGTGGTAGGCATCCAGCACCCCTGGGTGAGGGTGCAGTAGTGGTAGGCATCCAGCCCCCTGTAGGTGGAGTAGTGGTAGGCATCCAGCCCCCTGGCTGAGGGTGGTAGTAGTGGTAGGCATCCAGCCCCCTGGGTAAGGGTGGTAGTGGTGGTAGGCATCTGGCACCCCTGGCTAAGGGTGGTAGTAGTGGTAGGCATCCAGCCCCCCTGGGTAAGGGTGGTAGTAGTGGTAGGCATCCAGCCCCCCTGGGTAAGGGTGGTAGTAGTGGTAGGCATCCAGGCCCCCTGGGTGAGGGTGGTAGTTGTGGTAGGCATCCAGCCCCCCTGGCTTAGGGTGGTAGTAGTGGTAGGCATCCAGCCCCCTGGGTAAGGGTGGTAGTGGTGGTAGGCATCTGGCACCCCCTGGCTAAGGGTGGTAGTAGTGGTAGGCATCCAGCCCCCCTGGGTGAGGGTGGTAGTAGTGGTAGGCATCCAGCCCCCTGGGTAAGGGTGGTAGTAGTGGTAGGCATCTGGCACCCCCATGGCTAAGGGTGGTAGTGGTGGTGGGCATCTGGCACCCCCTGGCTAAGGGTGGTAGTGGTGGTTGGCATCCAGCCCCCTGGCTTAGGGTGGTAGTAGTGGTAGGCATCCAGCCCCCCTGGCTTAGGGTGGTAGTAGTGGTAGGCATCTGGCACCCCTGGCTAAGGGTGGTAGTAGTGGTAGGCATCCAGCCCCTGGGTAAGGGTGGTAGTGGTGGTGGGCATCTGGCACCCCCCTGGCTGAGGGTGGTAGTGGTGGTGGGCATCCAGCCCCCCTGGGTAAGGGTGGTAGTAGTGGTAGGCATCCAGCCCCCCCTGGGTGAGGGTGGTAGTTGTGGTAGGCATCCAGCACCCCCTGGGTGAGGGTGGTAGTAGTGTTAGGCATCCAGCCCCCCCTGGGTAAGGGTGGTAGTGGTGGTAGGCATCTGGCACCCCCTGGCTAAGGGTGGTAGTAGTGGTAGGCATCCAGCCCCCTGGGTAAGGGTGGTAGTAGTGGTAGGCATCCAGCCCCCCTGGGTAAGGGTGGTAGTAGTGGTAGGCATCCAGGCCCCTGGGTGAGGGTGGTAGTAGTGGTAGGCATCCAGCCCCCCTGGGTAAGGGTGGTAGTGGTGGTAGGCATCTGGCACCCCCTGGCTAAGGGTGGTAGTAGTGGGAGGCATCCAGCCCCCCTGGGTGAGGGTGGTAGTAGTGGTAGGCATCCAGCCCCCTGGGCAAGGGTGGGAGTAGTGGTAGGCATCTGGCACCCCCATGGCTAAGGGTGGTAGTGGTGGTGGGCATCTGGCACCCCCCTGGCTAAGGGTGGTAGTGGTGGTTGGCATCCAGCCCCCCTGGCTTAGGGTGGTAGTAGTGGTAGGCATCCAGCCACCCTGGCTTAGGGTGGTAGTAGTGGTAAGCATCTGGCACCCCCCTGGCTAAGGGTGGTAGTAGTGGTAGGCATCCAGCCCCCCCTGGGTGAGGGTGGTAGTAGTGGTAGGCATCCAGCCCCCCCTGGGTAAGGGTGGTAGTAGTGGTAGGCATCTGGCACCCCCATGGCTAAGGGTGGTAGTGGTGGTGGGCATCTGGCACCCCCTGGCTAAGGGTGGTAGTGGTGGTTGGCATCCAGCCCCCTGGCTTAGGGTGGTAGTAGTGGTTGGCATCCAGCCCCTGGCTTAGGGTGGTAGTAGTGGTAGGCATCTGGCACCCCCTGGCTAAGGGTGGTAGTAGTGGTAGGCATCCAGCCCCCTGGGTAAGGTGGTGGTGCGCATTCAGGCCCCTGTGTGCATATGTGGCATTGGTGATGGGCATCCCGCCCCTATGGTGCTCCTGTTGCTGGTGTAAGTAAATTCTGCATCCCTCTGTGTGTGTGTGATGTGTCGTGTACGTGTTGTATGTGTTTTGTGGTTGGTGTCTGACTTACCTTCTGCGCCGTACGCGTCCGTGCCTGTTCCGGTAGTAAATGTAGAATATTGGTATGATCGGGACGAAAGGATTCATGGTTGGTTCGTGTCGTTCGTCCTTCTCGTTGCTTCGCGTCGTCCTCGTCGCTTCGCGTCGTCCTCGTCGCTGGCGTTTTCGCCTCGTAGCCATGGATCGTGTTGTGGCGCGAATCGGAGCTTTTGTGCGCCTCTCCCGGATGCTTTGACGTGCCGTGCGTAGCGACGGGTTCGGCGCGTACGGAAAGCGCATCGTACTTGTTCGGCCGGACGGAGCTGCATTTTCCCTTCCGTGCGACTCGATTCGGCGTTTCCGGATTCGCCTCGGTCAGAGAACAGGACCTGGATTGGGTGAGTACGACTCGGCCGGATTCTGTGCTGTTGTGCACATCGTACTTACTCGTTCGGTGTGCTGTACGGATCGGTCGGGAAACAGGCATTCGCATGGCTTTTTTCCCGACCGAATGGTATTGGGTGCGCCTCCGACCGAGATCGTAATCAGCCCCTTAGTGTCTGGCCACACCCTTTTCCCTGCCCAAACTGATTTTCATGACCTCCTCTGCCATTTATCACACGTTCCTAATGTTCCCTTTTGTAAAAATTGCATTCTGGCCCAGTGATTACACTTCAACTGGCCCGAGCTGGAGAGTACCAGCCAGAGCGTACGGCCTGGGTGCAGAGAGTACGGCCCGGTTGCGGAGAGTTCGGCTCGGGTGCAGAGATTCCAGCCTGACTGCAGATGTTAAGATACGACTAGTAAATGATCTCTGTGAATACCAAAAGTCGTAAAGTTAGACTTTTGTCTCAGATTACCTTTGTGAATCGGCCCCACCATATTTATTTTCTTTCCAACCTACTCACCTAAAAACTTTAAGCAGCTTTAAAAAGTACATGTGTAATAAACATATAAAAAAGAAAATACATATAAAGAAAGTAAAACAGTACAATTACACAATATTGAATAAATTATGTCATTTACATAATTAATAATCAATTTATATGTAATTAGCAAAAAAAGTATTTAACATTAAATTAAAACACATTTAACTTCCTGACTTATTCCCTACAAGCCCAGTTACACACAACTAGAATATAACCTACATTAAGCACTATTAAACTAGTTACATAACTTTCAATCAACTAAATAATTAACACAAAAAACTAGTTTTGAAAATGTTACATTTTTAATAACTTACTAAACTTCCCACCCTTTACCCTAATGACATGCTACTGAAAATGTACTTACTAATACAATAATAAACAAACACTAAAATTATAATTACAATTTTAAATGAAAGATATAATATAACACTTAAAAATGTACATAATTAATAATCAATTAAAAATGAATTATTAATTAAAAAAGAAATTACTACTAAATTAAAAATGTCTCTAATTTAAGTAACATCCCATCCTATCCCCCACAAACCTAACAACCTGCTATGATGCTGTAAAATACTAATAAAATTAAAAAAAATACTAGATCACTTAAAATTACAAACTATATTTTATCAAATTAATTCTAATTATTCCAACAATACTAACACATAAAATTATTATGTTAACTAAAATGCATTATTATAATTAAAAAACAATATTTATTACAACTATAATACTGAAAACAATATTAAAAACAACAATATTCTTGAAAACAGTATTTGTCATAAAAACAATATTCTTGACAATGATATTCTATACCATGCTATTTTCTCAGCACATATTTTTTCTGGCATTTATACTCTCCGATATTTAAAACTCAATATTGTGTCCAAACACCAACAGTCCCTCTGTAACAGATATAAAATCCATAAAAATCCATGAAGTCTTGCTTCAGATTGCACAGGGGTGCTCCAGTACACTGTTGAAGCTGTATTATTGTAACCTGTTGCACAACCTACAAAGCGACAGAGCTTACAACCCTTGAACTATGACCCCAATTAGTTCCCGGTGTAGGACACATAACAGAGGTCATGGTCTAAACATAGATGACCAACTGGTAGCTTCAAAATTCCCATGAGCCTCTACTTTGGTTGCTGCATCACAGTGGTTAAGATAAGCCAAGTCAATGATGAATGGTGGACTACTAAACCATCCACTAATAGCATTCTAACAAAACACTGTTGTGATGTCAGAAGCAAAACCAGAAAATCAAGCATTGTCACATGACTTTCTAATTCAATTCAATTGAAAACTGTATTTGACTTTGGCATAAAATAAACAAAATTATGTACATTAGATAGGCGAATCAAGTAATCAATTATTTATGAAAATACAATTAGATTAAAACCATTAAAAACAAAATTAATGCATAATATGACACTAATCAAATCATAAATCCACCTGTAATTATCTGCCAAATATTTACAACACAATAAAGAAATAAAGAACATGAGATAGTTTGGTATGAATACAGAGGAGGACTCAGAATCACAATGCAAGCTTTCCAAATATCTCAAACATTGGGGCATATTCAGAAGAAAATGTCGGAGGGCAGAGCTGCGCCAAATTTGGCAGTGCTGCGCTCCGACGTTTTCAAAACGCAGGGATGTGCTATATTCACAAGAATATGGCGCACCCCTGTCCTTCCCCTGCCACAAAAGATCTGATTAGCGCCAGCACAGACGCTTTTCTGTCATGTTTCAAGGATGCCTGCGCTCTAGGAATGATTGTTTATCGTGCAGGAAGGGCACATGAAAAATCAATAATGGCGATTTGCACCTTCTATGTGTGCTGCTGAATGCAGCACACATGGAAAGAGCAAAAAACGAGGAGAAATTAATAATTTCTCATTGTTGCGTCATTCTAGCGCATGGTATTCCATAGTGTTAGTTTCTGGTGCTGCCTCAGCATTGTAAATCTGGGGCAGCGTCAAAAAGCAATGAGTGTTGCTGTGGAACACACACAGCAACACCCATTGCATGCCCCTTTGCCGCAGAGGACTGTGGGAGAAAGGGGCATATTTACATGGTGGCTTGAGCGCTTTAATGACTCCAGGGCCTCCGGCCAGGTCCTTGGGCCTCGCTTCTACCTCTCGCCCCTCGCAGTCTGCTTTTCGCCCCTTTCGTGGCTACGGAAGGGGTGCCCCACCACATTCCACCCAGAGCCACAGGCCTGCGCAAGCTGTCCAGCCTCTGCGCGGCCGGGGACGTGGGACCCACCGTCGTTGGTCTGGCGGCCAGCGGGTGGGCCAGTCCACCAGCGCCCCCTCAGCAGCAGCCTTCAAGCCCTTCTAGTCTGACCTTTCAGTGCCACCAGAGGGCGGCAGGATTCGCCATCACCTCCCCCACTGCCAAACCATCACGTCGGGCAGGTGGGTTTTGCAGATAGTCCGAAGGTGGTTACTCCCTCCCCTTCGAGACTGTCCCTCCATCCATACCACCTCAATCCCATCGCATATCGTAGGATCACTTGGCCCTTCTCCACCAGGACGATACATCTCTCTTGGCCAAGGGAGCCATCGAGTGAGTTCCTGCCCCAAAAGTAGGTTGTGGTTGTTATTCCCACTACTTTCTGGTGCCCAAGAAGGACAAGGGCCTGCGTCCTATCTTGGATCTCAGGAACGTCAACCGCTTCTTCCGAAGGAGAAGTGTAAAATGTTGACACTGGGTCAGGTCCTGTCTGCCCTCGACCCTGGTAGTGTTGGACTTGCAGGACGCTTATTTTCACATCCCCATCCTGCCGGCCCACCGGCGTTACCTACGGTTCACGGTATGCCACGAGCACTTTCAGTTTACCTTGCTCTCTTTGGCCTTACCAGCGCCCCTCGGGTGTTCACGAAGGTGATGGCGGTGGTCGCAGCTCATCTGCACAGTTCTGGGGTTCCAGTCTTCCCCTATCTCGACGATTGGCTGTTAAAGGCGGGCTCGCCCCAGGCTGTCGTCTCCCACCTCCAGACTACGGCCGATCTCCTGCATTCGCAGGGGTTTACCATCAATGTGCCGAAGTCACACCTGATTCCCTCTCAGAAGCTCCTTTTCATCTGCGTGGTTCTGGACACAGCGCAGTTTCGGGCTTCTCCTCCCGAGCAGCGAGTCCAGGATATTCGGGCTATGATTCCGATCTTTATGCCTCTATTCTGGGTTTCGGTCAGACTGACCCTGAGGCTACTGGGCCTCATGGCCTCCTGCATCCTGCTGGTGGACTATGCCAGGTGGCTCTGCAGTGGGACCTGAAGTTCCAGTGGGCACAGCATCAGGGGAATCTTTCCGATTGCGTCCAGATCTCGGAGGGCACTGCACACCAATTGAAGTGGTGGCTAGCAAACCAGGATTGGGTCAACGGCAGGTACTCTCCCTTCCCCAGCCAGAGTTCACAGTGGTGACAGATGCATCACTTCTGGGGTGGGGCGGCCACATGGGAGAGGCGGAGATCAGAGGCCTCTGGTCTCCGGCGGAGTCCGGACTCCACATCAACCTTCTGGAGCTCCGGGCGATTCGTCTTGCACTGAAGGCATTCCTTCCTTCTGTCCAAGGAAGAATAGTGCAGGTGTTCACGGACAACACCACCGCCATGTGCTTTTGCAACAAACAGGGCGGGGTGGGGTCGTGGACCCTATGTCAGGAGGCACTTCGTCTCTGGAAGTGGCTGGAACATCAGGGCATGTCCCTGGTGGTTCAATACCTAGCAGGTTCTCTAAACGCCAGGGCGGACGAACTCAGCCACCGGTGCATAATGGATCATGAATGGTGTCTTCACTCGGGGTGGTGCAAGGTCTCTTTCAGCAGTGGGGAGAGCCTTGGTTAGATCTATTCGCCACCGAAGAGAACACGCAATGTCCTCAGCTCTGCGCATTGGAATTTCCAAGGCGGCACTCACTAGTCAACGCTTTTCATCGTGATTGGAGTTGCGGTCTTCTATACACCTTTCCGCCTATACCACTTCTGCCCAGAGGGCTGAAGAAGATCAAGCGTGACCGGGCCCAAGTCATTCTTGTGGCCCCGGACTGGGCACGAAGAGTCTGGTATCCTGAGCTTCTGACCATGGCCATCAATCCTCCCATCAGACTGCCCCTTCGGGACTATCTTCTGTCGCAGCAGCAGGGGACGGTCCTCCACCTGAACCTGTCCAGCCTTCACCTCCTTGCGTGGAGATTGAGCTGCAACAGTTGACAGCTTTCGACCTTCCTCATGAAGTCTGTAACGTTATCTTGGCAGCCAGGCGTCCCTCCACCAAAACGGTATACGCCTGTAGATGGAACAAATTTGTGGCATGGTGCGCAGCAAAGGCTGTGGATCCCCTTTCTGCCCCCCTTTCAGAGGTTCTCCTCTTCAATTTTTCTTTGGCCCAGCAGGGCTCTGCTCTGGGTACTCTAAAAGTCTATCTTTCTGCCATTTCGGCCTTTCTTCGGCTTCCTGATCAGCCTTCTCTTTTCAAGTCTCCTATTATAAATCGCTTCTTTAAGGGCATTACTCACTTGTTTCCTCCCATTCCTTTCGTAATGCCCCAGTGGGACTTGAACCTGATTCTGTCTGCCTACCTTATGTGCGCTCCCTTCGAACCGCTACATAATCTGTCCTCTCAGACTTTTGACACTTAAAACTGCCTTTTTGGTTCCCATCACCTCTGCTCGCAGGGTGAGTGAGCTTCAGGCTCTTTCTTCCAAACCTCCTTTCCTGGCTGTTCATCTGGACAAAGTTGTCCTTCGCACTAGGCCTTCTTTCCTTCCCAAAGTGGTTACCTCTTTCCACATAGGACAGACCATCACTTTGCCCACCTTCTTCCCGCCCCCACATCCTTCCAAAGAGGAGGAGAGGCTCCACCGTCTGGATCCAAAACGTGCGCTTTCATTCTATCTGGATAGCACAAAGCAATTCCAGGTGAATGACCACCTCTTTGTTGGCTATGTGGGTGCCAAAAAAGGTCGGGCCGTGCAAAAGCGGACCATCTCTCGATGGGTCGTTCTTTGCATCAAAATCTGTTATTCCTTGACAAAGAAGGAACCTCCAGTGGGGCTGCGCACCCATTCTACCAGGGCGACGGCAGCCACTACTGCTTTGGGACATGGAGTCCCTCTTCATGACATCTGCCAGGCAGCCACGTGGGCTTCATTGCACACGTTCACCAAACATTACTGTCTGGACAGCCAAGTCCGGAGAGACAGCTTCTTTGGCCATTCAGTTCTCCAGGACTGTCTGGTGTGAACTTAGTTCGCAGACCCACCTCTGGGGTTGGTATTGCTGGGGTATCTATTCTAAGGTGAGGAATCCATAACTAATAGTCTCTTTCAGGAGAACAAGTTACTTACCTTCAGTAACGATATATCTGTAAGAGACATATATTAGTTATGGATTCCTCACCGCCCCACCCATCCTCCCCGTTCTGCGAACTGACTTCTAGGGTAAGGGACTCCCTTTCAGGGCCTAGTTTTTGTGCACCAGTGGTCAGTGTCTTGCATGGCTCTGCGCTTCTGGCGTGGAATGTTGTGTAAAGAACTGACATCAGCGCGCAGGGGCGGCGTCTAAGTAGAAATTGCGACGTCATTCCGACGACCACGACACCAATGACGAATGCGGAGTCGACCGACGCCACCTACCGACGTGCAGGGGCACTGCTGAGGAAAAATTCTCCGGATCCAGTCTGACGCCTGGGGGTAATTCTAAGGTGAGGAATCCATAACTAATATATGTCTCTTACAGATATATGGTTACTGAAGGTAAGTAACTTGTTCTTTAGCCCCGTTTGACAAATCTACATGGAACTTTCTGATAAGAGTGTATCTTTTTGACTAATCTCTGCATGGAAAGTTGAATTTAGATCTGTCAAGTGGGGTCCGAGGAAATGGGGAATCTCAAAATGCAAAATTCCTATGCATTTTCCATAATCTTTTGCCAAAAGTGTTTTTGCACAACCCACTGAACAGAATTATGCCACATTTGGTAGGAAACTAGACTTTAGTTTGCAGATTTTGCTTTTTGTGATTTAGGTACTTCATGAAACTCAATCTGGTTTTAGGGCTTTATATAGCACTGAATCTGCTTCACTCCTGGCCTCTGAGGTGCTAAAAATAGCAGCAGATGAAAGTAGGATGGCAGCACTGATCCTGTTGGATTTAAGTGCAGCTTTTGATACGGTATCCCACGGCCTTCTTTTGGAACGGCTGTGGGATGCAGGTATCAGAGGCAGCACATGGAAATGGATCAAACATTTCCTACAAGGCAGATCCTTTCAAGTTCTGCAACGCCCCTTTAAGTCGGAGATCCGTCCTCTGTTACAAGGGGTGCCACAGGGTTCTGCCCTTAGCCCAACGTTATTTAACGTGTATATGTGCCCACTAGCAGACATAGTACTGAAACATGGGGTGAAGCTGGTGTCATATGCCTAGGACACTCAGCTGTTCATCACGTTAGAACAGAAGGATGTAGAGGCTACGCCTAAATTCGAAGCCTCCTTATTGATTTGGCTAACTGGATGAATTTCAGCTGCCTCCAATTAAATGCAGGCAAGACTGATATCATGGTAATTGGTAAACAGCCCTCCATCTGGTCGCATAGCTGGTGGCTGGAAGAATTAGGGCCGATCCCGGTTCCCAAACCGAAGATAAAAAATTTGGGAGTATGGTTTGATAATACCCTATCTTTTACAGAACAGATATCAGTTTTGTCTGTACTTGCTTTGGCCTTTTAAGGATACTATGGAAAATCTTAGATCTTCTACCTCTAGACGCTAAGAAGACCATTATGCAGGCTCTGATTACATCTCGATTGGATTATTGCAACATTCTCTGCCTAGGGGTCACTAAAAGCAATATAAGAATGCTGCAGAAAGTCCAGAATGCTGCTGCCCGAATGCTATTGAACATCCCAAGGCGAACCCCGGTGGGAGCAGCCCTGAGGGAACTACATTGGCTACTGGTGCAGTACAGAGTAATTTTTAAAGCTCTGTGTTTCTGCCATAGGATTCTAAATAAGACAGGACCTAGCTATCTTCGGCCCTTACTCACCCCTTACAGACCTACCAGGAATCTTAAGTCTGCTAAGCTGACAGTGCCTAAAATCCAAAAGGCATGTTTAGGAGGCAGATCCTTTAGCTTTTTAGCAGCTAAAGCCTGGAATCAACTGCCATTGGAGCTGAGGATGCAGCCCTCAGAAGTGCTGTTCCGAAGAAAACTTAAAACATGGTTCATTCGGTCACCTCCGGGGCATTGGTGCTAATTTTGCTGTTTTTGAATAGGGCCCCTTTTCACAGACTGGGATGTCTTAGCGCGGGGACACTCCGTTGAAGCAACCAAGCGCTTTATAAGCTTTTTAATCTAATTGAAATCTAATCTAGTATAAATTTGTTCTGTAGTTTTTGAGAAATTGTACATCTGGAATGTTGGGTTCAAGGGTCACTCAAAACCATTATTTTAAATATAGTGTTCTGATTGGGGCTGGGAGCTTTTCTCCCTTGGGCTACTTCTCACCCACAGGAGACATGCTCCTACAGAAGTGAGTGCTCTGATTGGCTGCCAGCAACATGAGAAAAATATTGCTGCAGCCATTAAAGGACTTGTGAACTAACTCCCTTATATTGAAGTTAAATAAAAATGAAAACTAACATAAGGGGGAAGGGTAGGAATACCCTGCCCCCCCAGGCCTTGTAGGGGGGAACTAGAGCAATCTCCTTGTGGCAAAAATTCGTAACAATTCAGCAATTTATGCGGAATCCCACTTCAGTCCCCCTGGATCATGGCAAAAAAAAGGAAAAATTGGGCCCACCGTATATGTGTGTGTGTATATATATAATGTGCTGTTCAATGGACTCTGCTATCGTGAGCAATAAATACATGATTTACCATCAGCCCAGAGTGCCGGTTTCTTTCTGATGTGAGAGAAATGACTGTGATGTTGTAAAGGAGCCTGTGGAGGAACCTTAAACCGAGCACCACCTGAGTTTTGGATGCAAGCGAATAAAACCGCAACCTTCTCGTTTCTTGCTTCGCAAATACTCGCTTGCCCCCAGGCCCAGGAAAACTTACTGAGAGGACGAAGTGGAGGCTGGAACGGCAGGGAAAGGTCCGCCGCTGAGAGTCGAAAGGTGCTCGTGGCGGGGACCCGCTAAGCTGCTGTAAGCTTCCTTTCATCTGTTCCTTTGGGATTCAAACGATGCCTGGAGCGGGGCACCAACGGCATTGTCCTATGGTGGGGGCAATGTGTTTCAAGCACCGAGCAGCAGTAAACTACAAAGAGGCACGGGAGAAGTGCTACTCCAAGTAAGGAATGAAAGTATAAAAAGTGAATGGCAGCAGAAACGGAAAGCAAATAAAGAAAGTAAAGTATTTCTGCACAGCAAAATTCTGAAAGCTTATATTAAATGCAAAATTGACTTACAAATATTAACGTTTTAATGAACTGCTGCACTAGAAGTATTTCGTTTATTTTTACTAATCAGGAGTATACTTAAAGGAAGGCTGCTGAGTCAGCCGAAACGCGTCTTGAAAGCCAGAAACTTTAAGCGAAATGTGCTGTTCAATGGACTCTGCTATCGTGAGCAATAAATACATGATTTTCCATCAGTCCAGAGTGACGGTTTCTTTCTGATGTGAGAGAAATGACTGTGATATATATCACAGTCATTTCTCTCTCTATAACCGAGTCACAAGAAAAAAGGTGAAAAAAACAAGATAAGGTGGCAGGGTAGAAACAACCTGACCCCCTAGGTGGCCCCCCTGGGCCAAAAAAACATTTTTTTTAAAACAAATTCGGCGGAATTCGCATAGGATCTGTGGATCCTGCCGGAAAAACAAAATGAAGCGCGGTCTCCCGCACTTCGTTGCTTTTAAGCCCCCGGATGGGCCAGGCCCCGGGGGCAATATATCTTGTGTCCTGAGGACCTCAGGACTAAAGTGGACTTCATCCCCTGAGCAGCAGTGCACCAAGAGGCACGTTTGCAGAGTGGTGTAAAAAGGGGGCATGGCCTCGGACCACCTCTCAGCAATCCAGCTGTGTGGGGCTTACTAGAGATTACAGGAGGGCTAGTTGGCCCCCAGGGACCTTCAGGAGGCAAGGGGTCTTCATCCCCCAACCAAGAGTGTGCCAGGAGGCACGTTTGCAGAGTGGTGGACAAAGGGGGCGTGGCCTGTGTCCACCTCTCAGCAATCCCACTGTGTGGGGCTTACTGGAGGTAACAGGTAGGCTAGTTGGCCCCTAACGACCCCCAGCAGTGAAGGGGACTTTAATAACCATCGAAGAGCGCGCCAGGGAGCGCTTTTGCAGACTGGTGGGCAAAGGGGGCATGGCCTGCTATGAGAACTTACCAATGCTGCTGTATGGGACTTACTGGAGGTAATAGGAGTGGTAGTTGGCCCCCAAGGTTGTCCTTGGGGGCCATCTACCCCTCCTGTTTCCTCCAGTAAGTCCCACACAGTGGGATTGCTAAGAGGTCTTCAGAGGCCATGCCCCCCTTTCTCCACCACTCTGCAAAAACGCCTCCTGGCACACTACGGGTTGGGGGATGAAGTCCACTTTTCTCCTGAGGGACTTTGGGGGCCAAGAAGCCCTCCTGGTACCTCCTGTAAGTCCTACACAGCGGAATTCCTGTGCACTGGTCGGAGGCCCAGCCCCCTATCTCCACCTCTCTGCAAACGCGACTAGTAGTAAAAGAAGCATTTGCAATGTAATAGGTTTCGCATTTGCGAGAGTTAAAGCTATTGGTGTTGTAAATGTAAAAGTGTTTTACTAATGTTTCTTGGAGTGGAGTGGATGTAGGTTGTGTGTAGTGGAATTATGTGGTATGTTGTGCAGTGAAATTGTGTGGATAGAAAGTATGTGGTATTTAGTGTTTAGGAATTATGTAGAGTGGGATTATGTGTTATGGAGAGTAATTATATGGTAGTCTGTGTTGTGGAGTGGTAACCTCAGGTTTAGTCTTCCTCGTTTCCATAGAAGCTAAGCTGTAAACTCAATGAGACAAAAAAAAGAAGGAACCACTGAGGAGCACTTCTGGACCCAGTCAGAGGTATGAGCAGGGCCACTGGAATTATGCGACTGTTTGGCTGCACTGACTTTCGCACGATTATACATTTTCCGCATTTGCCACAAAATCCATCATCTGCAGCATAATCTGCAGATTTGAACAAAAAAAACCTTGTTTTTGGCTCAAACGTTACCAAAAATGCGGCGACAAGTGTTACAGCGTGGTGGAAGGCCCTTTGGAAATCTAAAATGGTCACCTGTTACTTATTGCTGAATGTGGGTATTAAATTCAGCAATGGTCTGCAAACAACTCTTGCTTCTTTATGTGCCTCTCTTTCCTCTTTCTGCATTTCTGTTGCTTCTTTCTGCACCTTTCTTTCTTTTTCTGCACTTTGCCTCTTTCTGCTCATCAATTCCACTTTCAGCACCTCTCTTGCCACTTTCTGCACCTCTGTTGCCTCTTTCTTCACCTCACTTGCTTCTTTCTGTACCCCTCTTGCCTCCTTCTGCACCCTTCTTCCCTCTTTCTGCACCTCTCTTGCCTCTGTCTGCACCCATGTTCCCTCTTTCTGAACCGCTTTTGCCTGTTTCTGCAACTCTATTGCCTCTTTCTGCAGTTCTCTTGCCTCCTCCTGCACCTCTGTTGCTTCTTTCTTCACTTCTCTTGCCTCTTTCTGCAGTTCTCTTGCCTCCTCCTGCACCTCTGTTGCTTCTTTCTGCACTTCTCTTGCCTCTTTCTGCACCCCTGCTGCTTCATTCTGCACTTCTCTTGCTTTTTTCTGCACTTCTCTTGCTTCTTTCTACACCTCTGTTGCTTCTTTCAGCAATTGTCTTGCCTCTTTCTGTACTTCTCTTGCCTGTGTCTGCACCTCTCTTGCCTCTTTCTGCACCTATGTTGTCTCTTTCTGCACCTCACTTGCTTCTTTCTGCACCCCTCTTGCTGCACCCCTCTTGCCTCTTTCTGCACTCCTCTTCCCTCTTTCTGTACCTCTGTTGCCTCTTTCTGCACCCCTGTTTCCTCTTTCTGTACCTTTCCTGCCTGTTTCTGCACTTCTCTTGCCTCTTTCTGTACCTATGTTGCTTCTTTCTGCACTTCTCTTACCTCTTTCTGCACCTCTCTTGCCACTTTCTGTACCTCTGTTGCTTCTTTCTGCACTTCTCTTCCTTCTTTCTGCACCCCTCCTGCCTCTGTCTGTACCCCTCTTGCCTCCTTTTGCACCTCTGTTGGTTCATTAGGCACTTCTCTTGCCTCTTTCTGCACCCCTCTTGCCTCTTTCAGCACCTCTGTTGCTTCTTTCTACACTTCTCTTGCTTCTTTCTGCACCCCTCTTGCCTCTTTCTGTACCCCTCTTGCCTCTTTGTGTACCTCTCCTGCCTCTTTCTGCACCTCTCTTGCCTCTTTCTGCACCTCTCTTGCCTTTTTCTGCAGTTCTCATGCCTTTTTCTGCAGTTCTCTTGCCTCTTTCAGTACCTCTTGCTTCTTTTTGCACTTCTCTTGCCTCTTTCTGTACCCCTCTTGCCTCCTTCTGCACCTCTGTTGGTTCTTTCTGCACTGCTCTTGCTTCTTTCTGCACCTCTGTTGCAAATTTCTGCATCCCTCTTGCCTCTTTCTGCATCCCTCTTCCATATTTCTGCAGTTCTCTTGCTTCTTTCTGCACCCCTTTTGGCTGTTTCTGTAACTCTCTTGCCTCTTTCTGCAGTCCTCTTGCCTCCTTCTGCACCTCACTTGCCTCTTTCTGCACTTCTCTTGCTTCTTTCTGCACCTCTCTTGCTTCTTTCTGCACCCTTCTTTCCTTTTTCTGCACATCTATTGCCTCATTCTGCACCTCTCTTGCCTCTTTCTGCACGCCTGTTTCCTCTTTCTGCACCTTTCCTGCCTGTTTCTGCACCTCTCTTGCCTCTTTCTGTACCTCTCTTGCTTCTTTCTGTACTTCTCTTGCCTCTTTCTGCACCCTTTGTGCCTCTTTCAGCACCTCTGTTGCTTCTTTCTGCACTTCTCTTCCTTCTTTCTGCAAACCTCCTGCCTCTTTCTGTACCCCTCTTGCCTCTTTGTGTACCTCTCCTACCCCATTCTGCACCCCTCTTGCCTCTCTCTGCACATCTGTTGGTTCTTTATGCACTGCTCTTGTTTCTTTCTGCACCTCTATTGAAAATTCTGCATCCCTCTTGCCTCTTTCTGCACCCCTCTTCCCTCTTTCTCCACCTCTCTTGCTTCTTTCTGCACTTCTCTTGCTTCTTTCTGCACTGCTCTTGCTTCTTTCTGCACCTCTGTTGCACATTTCTGCATCCCTCTTGCCTCTTTCTGCACCCCTCTTCCATCTTTCTGCAGTTCTCTTCCTTCTTTCTGCACCCCTTTTGGCTGTTTCTGTAACTCTCTTGCCTCTTTCTGCAGTCCTCTTGCCTCCTTCTGCACCTCACTTGCCTCTTTCTGCACTTCTCTTGCTTCTTTCTGCACCTCTCTTGCTTCTTTCTGCACCCTTCTTTCCTTTTTCTGCACATCTCTTGCCTCTTTCTGCATCTCTCTTGCCTCTTTCTGCACCCCTGTTTCCTCTTTCTGCACCTTTCCTGCCTGTTTCTGCACCTTTCCTGCCTGTTTCTGCACCTCTCTTGCCTCTTTCTGTACCTCTCTTGCTTCTTTCTGTACTTCTCTTGCCTCTTTCTGCACCCTTTGTGCCTCTTTCAGCACCTCTGTTGCTTCTTTCTGCACTTCTCTTCCTTCTTTCTGCAAACCTCCTGCCTCTTTCTGTACCCCTCTTGCCTCTTTGTGTACCTCTCCTACCCCTTTCTGCACCCCTCTTGCCTCTCTCTGCACATCTGTTGGTTCTTTATGCACTGCTCTTGTTTCTTTCTGCACCTCTATTGAACATTTCTGCACCCTCTTGCCTCTTTCTGTACCCCTCTTCCCTCTTTCTCCACCTCTCTTGCTTCTTTCTGCACTTCTCTTGCTTCTTTCTGCACTGTTCTTGCTTCTTTCTGTACCTCTCTTGCAAATTTCTGTACCCCTCTTGCCTCTTTCTGCACCCCTGTTCCCTCTTTCTGCACCTCTCTTGCCTCTGTCTGCACACCTGTTCCCTCTTTCTGCACCCCTTTTGCCTGTTTCTGCAACTCTCTTGCCTCTTTCTGCAGTTCTCTTGCCTCCTTCTGCACCTCACTTGCCTCTTTCTGCACTTCTCTTGCTTCTTTCTGCACCTCTCTTGCTTCTTTCTGCACCCTTCTTCCCTTTTTCTGCTCATCCCTTGCCTCTTTCTGCACCTCTCTTGCCTCTTTCTGCACATCTCTAGGTTCTTTCTGCACTGCTCTTGCCTCTTTCTGCACCCCTCTTGCCTCTTTTGGCACCTCTTTTGCTTCTTTCTGCACCTCTCTTGCCTCTTTCTGTACCTCTGCTGGTTCTTTCTGCACTGCTGTTGCTTGTTTCTGCACCTGTCTTGCACATTTCTGCACCCCTCTTGCCACTTTCTGCACCTCTTTTGCCTGTTTCTGCAACTCTCTTGCCTCCTTCTTCTCCTCTCTTGCCTCTTTCTTCACCCCTCTTGCCTCTTTCTGCACCCCTCTTGTCTCTTTCTGCACCTCTGTTGGTTCTTTATGGACTGCTCTTGCTTCTTTCTGCACCTCCTTTGCAAATTTCTGCATCCCTCTTGCCTCTTTCTGTACCCATCTTCCCTCTTTCTGCATCTCTTTTGCTTCTTTCTGCACTTCTCTTGCTTCTTTCTGCACCTTTCTTGCCTGTTTCTGCACCTCTCTTGACTCTTCCTGCACCTGTTGCTTCTTTCTGCACTACTCTTGCCTCTTTCTGTACCCTTCGTGCATCTTTCAGCCCCTCTGTTGCTTCTTTCTGCACACCTCCTGCCTCTTTCTGTACCCCTCTTGCCTCTTTGTGCACCTCTCCTACCCCTTTATGCACCCCCTTGCCTCTTTTTACACCTCTGTTGGTTCTTTATGCACTGCTCTTGCTTCTTTCTGCACCTCTTTTGAATATTTCTGCATCCCACTTGCGTTTTTCTGTACCCCTCTTCCCTCTTTCTCCACCTCTCTTGCTTCTTTCTGCACTTGTCTTGCTTTTTTCTGCACTTCTCTTGCTTCTTTCTGTACCTCTTTTGCAAATTTATGTATCCCTCTTGCCTCTTTCTGCACCCCTGTTCCCTCTTTCTGCACCTTTCTTGTGTCTTTCTGCACCTCTCTTGCCCCTTTGTGCACCTCTGTTGCTTTTTTCTGCACTTCTCTTGCCTCTTTCTGCACCCCTCTTGCCTCTTTCAGCACCCCTGTTGCTTCTTTCTGCACTTCTCTTGCTTCTTTCTGCATCCCTCTTGCTTCTTTCTGCATCCCTCTTGCCTCTTTCTGCATCCCTCTTGCCTCTTTCTGTACCCCTCTTGCTTCTTTGTGCACCTCTCCTGCCTCTTTCTGCACTTCTCTTGCCTTTTTCTGCACTTCTCTTGCTTCTTTCTGTACCTCTTTTGCAAATGTATGTATCCCTCTTGCCTCTTTCTGCACCCCTGTTCCCTCTTTCTGCACCTTTCTTGTGTCTTTCTGCACTTCTCTTGCCTCTTTCTGCACCCCTCTTGCCTCTTTCAGCACCTCTGTTGCTTCTTTCTGCACTTCTCTTGCTTCTTTCTGCATCCCTCTTGCCTCTTTCTGTATCCCTCTTGCTTCTTTGTGCACCTCTCCTGCCTCTCTCTGCACCTCTCTTGCCTTTTTCTGCAGTTCTCATGCCTTTTTCTGCAGTTTTATTGCCTCTTTCTGCACCTCTTTTGCTTCTTTCTGCACTTCTCTTGCCTCTTTCTGTACCCCTCTTGCCTCTTTCTGCACCTCTGTTGGTTCTTTCTGCACTGCTCTTGCTTCTTTCTGTACCTCTGTTGCACATTTCTGCATCCCTCTTGCCTCTTTCTGCCCCCCTCTTCCCTCTTTCTGCACCTCTCTTGCCTCTGTCTGCACACCTGTCCCTCTTTCTGCACCCCTTTTACCTGTTTCTGCAACTCTCTTGCCTCCTTCTGCACCTCACTTGCCTCTTTCTGCACTTCTCTTGTTTCTTTCTGCACCTCTTGCTTCTTTCTGCGCCCTACCCTTTTTCTGCACATCTCTTGCCTCTTCCTGCACCTCTCTTGCCTCTTTCTGCACATCTCTTGGTTCTTTCTGCACTGCTCTTGCCTCTTTCTGCACCCCTCTTGCCTCCTTCTGCACCTCTTTTGCCTCTTTCTGCACTTCTCTCTCCTCTTTCTGTACCCCTCTTGCCTCTTTCTGTACCTCTGTTGGTTCTTTCTGCACTGCTGTTGCTTATTTTTGCACCTCTCTTGCACATTTCTGTACCCCTTTTCCCTCTTTCCGCACTTCTCTTGCATCTGTCTCTACCCCTGTTCCCTCTTTCTGCACCTCTTTTGCCTGTGTCTGCAACTCTCTTGCCTCTTGCCTCTTTCTCCAGTTCTCTTTCCTCCTTCTGCTCCTCTGTTGCCTCATTCTTCACCCCTCTTGCCTCTTTCTGCACCCCTCTTGCCTCTTTCTGCACCTCTGTTGCAAATTTCTGCATCACTCTTGCCTCTTTCTGCACCCCTCTTCCCTCTTTGCGCATCTCTTTTGCTTCTTTCTACACCACTCTTTCCTCTTTCAGCACCTCTGTTGCTTTGTTCTGCACTTCTCTTGCTTCTTTCTGCACCCCTCTTGCCTCTTTCTGTACCCATCTTGCCTCTTTGTGCACCTCTCCTGCATCTTTCTGCACCTCTCTTGCCTTTTTCTGCAGTTCTCTTGCCTTTTTCTGAACCTCTTTTGCTTCTTTCTGCACTTATCTGGCCTCTTTCTGTACCCCTCTTGCCCCTTTCTGCACCTCTGTTGGCTCTTTCTGCACTGCTCTTGCTTCTTTCTGCACCTCTCTTGCACATTTCTGTACCCCTCTTGCTTCTTTATGCACCCCTCTTCCCTCTTTCTTCACCCCTGTTCCCTCTGTCTGCACCTCTTTTGCCTGTTTCTGCAGTTCTCTTGCCTCCTTCTGTCCTCTTTTGCCTCTTTCTGCACCCCTCTTGCCTCTTTTTGCACCCCTTTCCCCTCTTTCTGCACCACTGTTGCTTCTATCTGCACCTCTCTTGTTTCTTTCTGCATCCATCTTGCCTCTTTCTGCACCCATCCTCCCTCTTTTTCTGTACCTCTCTTGCCTCTTTCTGTACCTCTCTTGCTTTTTTCTGCACTTCTCTTGCCTCTTTCTGTACCTCTCTTGCTTTTTTCTGCACTTCTCTTGCCTCTTTCTGCGCCCTCTTCCCTCTTTCTGTACCTCTTTTGCTTCTTTCAGCACTTCTGTTGCCTATTTCTGCACCCCTCTTGCTTCTTTCTGCACTTCTCTTGCACATTTCTGCACCCCTCTTGCCTCTTTCTGCACCCCTCTTCCCTCTTTCTGCAGTTCTCTTGCCTCTTTCTGCACCTCTGTTGCTTCTTTCTGCACTTCTCTTGCCTCTTTCTGCACCCCTCTTGCCTCTTTCTGCACCCCTCTTGCCTCTTTCTGCACCTCCGTTAGTTCTTTGTGCACTTCTCTTGCTTTTTTCTGCATCTCTCTTGCTTTCTTCTGCACCCCTGTTGCCTCTTTGTGCACCTCTGTTGCTTCTTTCTGCACTTCTCTTGCTTCTACCTTTTTGTACACAAATTTACAGAGTATGCTGTTTGAAACACAGGTATTCAAGTATCTGTATGTTTATTTTTATGTAACATGTCACTAGGTAAAAGCAGAGACACACGCATGCATACCTTCACAAACTTGGTCAGACTTACAACGTGATATGCTTAGGATTGCTGTTTTATTTTTGGTACGCCTAACATTCTGAGCAGTGAAACTCCAAGAGAAAAGTGAGGTTTAAGACATCTTGGGAGAAGGATTAGTGATTAGGCTACTTTGTATGAGTCTGTTGTAAGGTACAATCGAAGTAGGCCTTTTTCTGCACCTCTGTTGGTTCTTTCTGCACATCTCTTGCTTCTTTCTGCACCTTTATTCCTCTTTATGGACTTCTGTTGCCTCTTTCTGCATTTCTCTTGCTTCTTTCTGCACCTTTCTGTCTCTTGTCTCTTTCTGCACTTCTCTTGCTTCTTTCTGCACCCGCCTTTCTTCCTCTTTCTGCACATGTCCTAACTCTGTAGGCATAGTTAGAAATTAGCATTTAAAAAAACCTTAGAAATTCACTGAAAAAACCAGAGGTTTCAGGGTCGATAAAGTTAATATTAGCATTTAAAAAACCATAGAAATTCACTGAAAAAAACAGAGGTTTCAGGGACATTATAGTTAGGGAGTAGCATTTAAAAAACCTTAGAAATTCACTGAAAAAACCACAGGTTTCAGGGGCTTTATAGTTAGGCTGACATTTCACTCGTACAAACCATAGAAATTCGGCTGTTATAGTTAGCTGAGCTAACTATAACTCGCGCTTCCGCAATGCACTGCTGATGACGTTACATATTACATCACTCATGACATGGTCAGTGACATCACTGATGACTTCATTGATGACATCTCAAATGACATCATTGATGACATCATCCACTTAATATCTGATGCACCTCCTCACACCCTAATATAACCTTTCATACACCCACTCTAAAATACAGACTACCATTCTCGAAACCATAGATACACCAATACCAGTTAGTACATACCCACTCACTGATTTATAGGTCTACACACCCATCCACTCACTCACCAATACAGTTACTCATACACGCAGAC
This sequence comes from Calotriton arnoldi, assembly GCA_963921515.1. Classification (NCBI taxonomy): domain Eukaryota; kingdom Metazoa; phylum Chordata; class Amphibia; order Caudata; family Salamandridae; genus Calotriton; species Calotriton arnoldi. The sequence goes on from CAWUFW010008507.1 coordinate 775,355, forward strand.
ACTCATCAATACAGCCACTGATATATGTACTCATATACCCATACAGACACTCACACACTGCCACTCACCCATAGAGTTACTCACACACCTAGTCAGTCACCCAAAGAGTCAATCACACTGCCATTTACTCACCTATACAGTTATAGTCACACCACCTCACTTATTCATACCGCTAGTAACACATACTTACTCTCTTCTACAATCACTGACAAAAGCACACTCTCACCCATATAGCCACTCTCACACTCATTCACTCACGCATACAGTCACTTATATACTCCAACACCCACATATACTGCCTTTCACATATGCAGTTACTCACCCATATACCACTGAGACATCCTTACACTCACCAACACAGCCATATGCACACGCACTCACCCATACAGCCCCTTGCAGATGCACTCATGAACCTATACACCCAGGGATTCACCCACTCATACATCCATGCAGGGAGACACACAGCCCCTCACCCACCCACACAGACTCTCAGGCACCCATACAGGTACTTAGACAACTAATCAATAACCCATATAGACACTCATGTACCTACTCACCAACCCATGCCGTCAGTTACACACCAACTGTCAGACTGATACACACATTTACACAGATTATTCACTCACCCATACATTCACTAAGACACGTTTAATCACTCACTCATACAGTCAGTCACGCACCCAAGAAATAATCCTTACAGACACTCATACACCCACTCTTTCTTCGAATACACCTTGGCGTATATATATAAGATTCTTAAACTTTTTAGAAACACTGACACTCACTGGATGATGTCATCAGTGATGTCATCAGTGATGTCATCAATGATGTCATCAGTGATGTCACTGGCCATGTCATGAGTGATGTAATATGTGACATCATCAGCAGTGCATTGTGGGGGTGCGAGTTATAGTTAGCTCAGCTAAGTATAACAGCCAAATTTCTCTGGTTTTGTATGAGTGAAATGTCAGCCTAACTATAACGTCCCTGAAACCTGTGGTTTTTTCAGTGAATTTCTAAGGTTTTCTAAATGCTAATCCCTAACTATAACGTCCCTGAAATCTGTTTTTTTCAGTGAATATATGTATATATATATATATATATATCCACACACAACAGGTTTCCCCATGAGGTCAGCCTCCCGGGGTGCGAACTCCTACACAAAGGGCTGCAACAGAAATGTAGTCAGCTGTCATCAAAATTCATGGCTCTGGCTCTACGCGCTTCAGCTATGCGCTCTTGTTCACGAGCCTGCACCAACAAGAAATGGCTCCTAAGTGAAATGGACACCTGTTTTAATTCTATCACAATTGCCTCAGTGGGCGTATCTTTATTCCGCATCCGCCACAGATGCATTCTGGTATTAACAGTTCCAACTTTATTGACAATAAGATGATGGCGCCACCCACTGGCGGATGCGGAATAAAGATACGCCCACTGAGGCGATTGTGATAATTTAAAACAGGTGTCCATTTCACTTGGGAGCCATTTCTTGTTGGTGCAGGCTCGTGAACAAGAGCGCATAGCTTGAAACGCGTAGAGCCAGAGCCATGAATTTTGATGACAGCTGACTACATTTCTGTTGCAGCCCTTTGTGTAGGAGTTCGCACCCCGGGAGGCTGACCTCATGGGGCAACCTGTTGTGTGTGGATTTGTAGCGGCTTTGTCCAGCCGCAAGGGAGGCCCGCCGCTCAATAGCGGATCCTTGGTGTTTGAAGGATCAAACACCAGTACAAGGGAGCGGAGTGTGCTATCAGAGGAGCGCAAGTATTGGCACAGACTTTGTTTTTCAACTTTCGTCTACCCACTTGGTTTAAAAAAAACTTTATTGACAATAAGATGATGGCGCCACCCACTGGGCAGTAATTGTGTGATTTGGAACTGTTAATACCAGAATACATCTGTGGCGGATGCGGAATAAAGATACGCCCACTGAGGCGATTGTGATAATTTAAAACAGGTGTCCATTTCACTTGGGAGCCATTTCTCGTTGGTGCAGGCTCGTGAACAAGAGCGCATAGCTTGAAACGCGTAGAGCCAGAGCCATGAATTTTGATGACAGCTGACTACATTTCTGTTGCAGCCCTTTGTGTAGGAGTTCGCACCCCGGGAGGCTGACCTCATGGGGCAACCTGTTGTGTGTGGATTTGTAGCGGCTTTGTCCAGCCGCGAGGGAGGCCCGCCGCTCAATAGCAGATCCTTGGTGTTTGAAGGATCAAACACCAGTACAAGGGAGCGGAGTGTGCTATCAGAGGAGCGCAAGTATTGGCACAGACTTTGTTTTTCAACTTTCGTCTACCCACTTGGTTTAAAAAAAAACTTTATTGACAATAAGATGATGGTGCCACCCACTGGGCAGTAATTGTGTGATTTGGAACTGTTAATACCAGAATGCATCTGTGGCGGATGCGGAATAAAGATACGCCCACTGAGGCGATTGTGATAATTTAAAACAGGTGTCCATTTCACTTGGGAGCCATTTCTTGTTGGTGCAGGCTCGTGAACAAGAGCGCATAGCTTGAAACGCGTAGAGCCAGAGCCATGAATTTTGATGACAGTTGACTACATTTCTGTTGCAACCCTTTGTGTAGGAGTTCGCACCCCGGGAGGCTGACCTCATGGGGCAACCTGTTGTGTGTGCATATATATATATTCACAGAAAAAACCATAGGTTTCAGACACGTTATAGTTAGAAATTAGCATTTAAAAACCTTTGAAATTCACTGAAAAACCATAGGTTTTAGGGACAGTTATAGTTAGTTGGACATTTCACTCGTACAAAACCCGTGAAATTCCCCGTTATAGTTAGTTCAGCTAACTATAACTCGCGCCCCGCAATGCACTGCTGATGACATCACATATTACATCACTCATGACATGGTCAGTGACATCACTGATGACATCACTCATGACATCTCAAATGACATCACTGTTGACATCATGCAGTGACTGTGTGTTTCTGTAAAGTTTAAATATTTTTAATATATATAGGAAAAGACGTATTGAAGAATGAGTGGGTGTATAAGTGTCTGTATGGATGATTTAGTAGGTGCGTGACTGACTCTATAAGTGAGTGATTTAACGTATCTTACTGAATGCATGGGTTAGTGACTAAACTGGGTGAATGTCTGTATCCGTCTGTCTGTTGCTGTGTAAGTGGCTGCATGTGTTTGTGAATAGCTACATGAGTGTGTATATGAGTTATTGAATGGTTGTCTGAGTATCTGTATGGGTGCCTGAGTGTTTGTGTGGGAGGGGTGTGTGCGACTCTGTGCATAGATGTGTGAGTGGGTGATTCACTGGGTGGATGGTTTCAAGAGTGCATCTGTGATAGACTGTATGGGTGGGTAAGTGTGTGTAAGAGTGTGTTAGTGAGTGAATGTATGTCCCAGTGGTACATGTGTGAGTAACTACATATGTGAAAGGCAGTATATATGTGTGTTGGAGTATATAAATAGCTATTAGCGAGAGTCAGTGATTGTGATAGTGGCTGTATGGATGAGTGTGTGCTTGTATCAGTGATTGTATAAGAGCGTAACAATGTGCTAGTATTTGTATGATTAAGTGAGCTGGTGTGTGTATAACTGTATAGGTGAGTAAATGGCAGTGTGTTTAATTATTTGCATGACTGACTAGGTGTGTGAGTACCTCTATGGATGAGTGGCGGTGTTTGAGTGTCTATATAGGAGTAAGAGTGCATATGATAGTCCTGTACTGAGTGACCATAAGTATGAGTGACTGTACGGGTGAGTGAGTGGATGTGTGTGTGTAGACCTAAGAATCAGTGAGTGGGTATGTAGTTATTGGTGTTGGAGTGTCTATGGTTTTGCGAATGGCAGTCTGTAATTTAGAGTGGGTGTATCAAAGGTTATATTAGGGTGTGAGGAGGTGCATCAGATTATCACGTGGATGATGTCATCAGTGATGTCATCAGTGATGTCATTTGAGATGTCATCAGTGATGTCATCAGTGATGTCACTGACCATGTCATGAGTGATGTAATATGTGACGTCATCAGCAGTGCATTGTGGGGCGCGAGTTATAGTTAGCTGAACTAACTATAACGGGGAATTTCACGGGTTTTGTACGAGTGAAATGTCCAACTAACTATAACTGTCCCTAAAACCTATGGTTTTTTCAGTGAATTTCAAAGGTTTTTTAAATGCTAATTTCTAACTATAACGTGTCTGAAACCTATGGTTTTTTCTGTGAATTTCAAAGGTTTTTTAAATGCTAATTTCTAACTATAACGTGCCTGAAACCTATGGTTTTTTCAGTGAATTTCAAAGGTTTTTTAAATGCTAATTTCTAACTATAACGCCCCTAAAACCTATGGTTTTTTCAGTGAATTTCAAAGGTTTTGTAAATGACAATTTTTAAATGTATTAATTGTTATATTTATTTTTTGATACTGATTTACTACATTTTTTAAAACTATTTATTTTTAGATATTTTATTTATTAAATTACATTGTAATTACATTATACATTACATTACAAAATATACTTTCTCTGAATGAATTACTTTAGTTTAAATAGTTTGCAAATAGGCAATAGAGTTTTAAGTACAGTAGTTACAGTTGTTGCAATGGGCAACACAATTTCAAACACAATGCAACATTGAGCTGAATGTGAATTTCTAGTTAAATGCAATTAGTTACTTTATGGATTACTTTTTCTAACCACAGGACTGGATCCTAGATTCAGTCCTGGGACATCTCCTGTAAACAGTTGAGTAAAAGCGTTTTGGTTACAGTAGTGATTTTTAAGGAATATTATTGTATTTTAAAAGTTGACACTTAGAAACTTTTTCACATAGAATCACCAATGTTATCCTATGGGAGGAAATTCACTTAGCAGGTAAGTAGTGTTATCGTTACTTTTTCTTACTCAGTGTTGGATCCTGGATCCAGCACTGGTGCATCTCCTGTAAACAGTTGAAAGAATGCGTTTAAGTCATACAGGCGATTTTTAAGGAATATTTGTAATTTGTGAAAATCGACACTTTGAAACTTTTCTGCTGAAAACCAGACAATGGATTCCTATGGAAGGAAATATAAGTTACTGGTAGAGTACGGTTAAAATTACTTTTCAGGGTCAGTGCTGGGCTAAAAGATGCAGCACTGGGTTCTCTCCTGATAACAGGTGAGTAAATCGGAATTCGTAGTTCGGTTGATTTTAGAGGAATATTATAAAGTTCCAAAACTCCACACTTAGAAGAATTTCCAAGTGAAACCAGTCAATGTTAGCCTATGGAAGGAAATTCAAGTTGCTGGTAAGTACGGTTAGAATTACTTTTCAGGATCAGTACTGGGCTGAAAGATGCAGCACTGAGGTCTCTCCTGATAACAGGTGAGTAAATCGGAATCCGTATTTCGGCTGATTTTAGAGGAATATTATAAAGTTCCAAAACTGCACACTTAGAAGAATTTCCAAGTGAAACCAGTCAATGTTAGCCTATGGAAGGAAATTCAAGTTACTGGTAAGTACGGTTAGAATTACTTTTCAGGACCAGTACTGGGCTGAAAGATGCAGCACTGAGGTCTCTCCTGATAACAGGTGAGTAAATCGGAATCCGTATTTCGGCTGATTTTAGAGGAATATTATAAAGTTCCAAAACTGCACACTTAGAAGAATTTCCAAGTGAAACCAGTCAATGTTAGCCTATGGAAGGAAATTCAAGTTACTGGTAAGTACGGTTAGAATTACTTTTCAGGACCAGTACTGGGCTGAAAGATGCAGCACTGAGGTCTCTCCTGATAACAGGTGAGTAAATCGGAATTCGTATTTCGGCTGATTTTAGAGGAATATTATAAAGTTCCAAAACTGCACACTTAGAAGAATTTCCAAGTGAAACCAGTCAATGTTAGCCTATGGAAGGAAATTCAAGTTACTGGTAAGTACGGTTAGAATTACTTTTCAGGACCAGTACTGGGCTGAAAGATGCAGCACTGAGGTCTCTCCTGATAACAGGTGAGTAAATCGGAATTCGTATTTCGGCTGATTTTAGAGGAATATTATAAAGTTTCAAAAATCGACACTTAGAAGAATTTCCAAGTGAAAACCAGTCAATGATATCCTATGGAAGGAAATTCAAGTTACTGGTAAGTACGGTTAAAATTACTTTTCAGGATCAGTACTGGGCTGAAAGATGCAGCACTGAGGTCTCTCCTGATAACAGGTGAGTAAATCGGAATTCGTAGTTCGGCTGATTTTAGAGGAATATTTGCACAATGGTGAAGGGAGGGGCGGGGCCTGAGGTGACATCTGTGCAAACGCGCCCCGTGGCGCGTTTTAAGTTGGGGATTAAGTCCCCTTGAATCATGAGGGTCCCTGGGGCCAACTAGCCCACCAGAAACCTCCAGTATGCGCCAGGGGCTGCGTTGCAGAGACGTGTACAGAGGCCACACCCCTTTACACCTCTCTGCAACGCAGCTCTGTGGCGCTTTCTGGACGTACCTGTTGGGCTAGTTGGCCCCCAGGGACCCTCAGGATTGAAGGGGATTTAATTCCCCATCTTAAAACACGCCACGGGGCCTGTTTGCACACATGTCACCTGAAGCCCCGCCCCTCCCTTCACCACTGTGCAAACGCGCCCGTGGCGCATTTTAAGTTGGGGGATTAAGTCCCCTTGAATCCTGAGGGTCCCTGGAGTCCAACTAGCCCACCATGTACTTCCAAAAGCGCCACAGAGCTGCGTTGCAGAGAGGTGTAAAAGGGCGTGGCCTCTGTACACCTCTCTGCAACGCAGCCCCTGGCACATACTGGAGGTTCCTGGTGGGCTAGTTTGCCCCCAGGGACCCCCAGTATTCAAGGGGAATTACTTCCCTTCTCCAAACGCGCCAGGGGGCGCGTTTGCAGACTGCTGCAGGGAGGGGCGGGGCCTCCGGCACGATGCCGGTCTTTTTTTTTTGATTGGGAGGGGGCTGCGTGGCCCCCTTCCCTTGCCCACTTTGGCCCCGGGGACCCCATCCCCCGGGGCCTGAGCATTTTATTTTTTTTGTAAATAAAAAAAAACGGGAAGGGGGCCGCGTGGCTCCCCTTCCCTGGGCCTGTATTGGCCCCGGGGACCCCATCCCCGGGGCATGCCCTCAATTTTTATTTTTTAATTTGGAGGGGGCTGCGTGGCCCCCTCCTCAGGCCATTTAAGGCCCCGGGGACCCCATCACCCGGGGCCGGCCTTACCTTTTTTTTTAATTTTTATAATTTGGGAGGGGGCTGCGTGGCCCCTCCCTGGCCACTTATGGCCCCGGGGACCCCATCCCCCGGGCCTGGCCTCTGGTTGGGGACTGTGGGGGTCCCCAATCCCCCACAGTCCCGCTGGCTCCCCGTGTCCTATGGGAGCCGGCATTGCTTTTCCACATGGGGAGCAGCTAACATGCTGCTCCCCATGTGGAAAGCAGTTTGCATTTGAAAGAGAGCAGGTTCCTGCATCTCTTTCAAAATGCAAACTAAGTTTGCTATGACAGGACGGGAGCCGCGAGGCTCACGTCCTGTCATAGCAAACTACAGTGTCCCGGGGTAGGCACCCCGGGACACTGCAGGAGCCGGCCCTGGGGGTGGCGGTCCCCAGGGCCATCAAGGGCTCCAGGAGGGGGCCGCGCGGCCCCCTCCCATCCAGTGCACAGCCCCGGGAGGTGGTGGTCCCGGGGCTTTGGGGTCCGTAACGGACCCCCATATTCAAATCTTTAGTGCCCCGGGAGGTGGCGGTCTCGGGCGTGTGGGGCTGGAGCCCCCACACAGGTCAAAATTTTTAAAAAGAAGCCCCGGGAGGTGGCGGTCCCGGGGCAGCGGGAGGGCAAAGAGCCCTCCCGCACCATTATTTTTTAAGCCCGGGGGGTGACGGTCCCCGGGCTTGGGAGGCCTTAGAGGCCCCCACATATTAAAAAGAAACCCTGCATGCCCCCGGGACTTGGCCCACCCGGGGCCAATTAACAACGAGCGCGGAGACCGCGCTGTCGTTTTTCTCGGCGGGATCCGCGCACCCTGAGCGCATCCCGCCGATTTTTTTAAAAAAATGCTTTTTCTGCCCAGGGGTCCTTGAGGGACCCCTGAGCAGACCTAGGGGTCAGGGTGTTTCTACCCTGCCCCCTTTGTGCGTTTGCGCACTTGTTTCTTCTGTTTTTCTTCTAATCAGCAGGATCCGCGCACCCTGAGCGCATCCTGCCAATTTGTTTTTAAAAAATGCTTTTTCTGCCCAGGGGGTCCTTGTGGGACCCCTGAGCAGACCTAGGGGTCAGGGTGTTTCTACCCTGCCCCCTTTGCGCTTGCGCTTGTTTCTGTCCTCGGTTCTACCGAGGGACAAAATGGCTGCCAACACTTCCTGATTTGGAGTGTTGACAGCCACTTGAAAGCCAATTAGCATGCAGCTCGTGATCGGGAGGGTGCGCTGGATCCGACGCGGCCATAGATATATATGTGATTTTCCTTTTGATTTTCTCTGGAACTACTGAACGGATTTACACCATTTAACAAAAAGGGTTCTTTCTGAACCAAGAACTACCTCTTGCCAAATTTGGTGTAATTCCGTTCAGCAGTTCGGGCTGTAGCCGTGTCTAAAGTTTCCTATGGGAAAATGAATGGGAAAACACGTTTTGGGACCCCCTTTTTCTCGGCCCCCGCTTGACGAATCACCCCGAAACTTTCAGGGTAGGAGCGGACCGGAGCGGGCCATAAAGTTTGAAAATTTCGCGAAGATTCGTCAACCGGCAAGAGAGTTATTTCAAATAGAATGTCGCGGATTTCCTATGGAAAATAGGTCCTAACTATAACTATCTACTGGCGACTGCCAGTAGATAATATATATATATATATATTACCTACTGGCGGTCGCCAGTAGGTAGTTATTGTTAGGACCTAGCTTCCATAGGAAAAGCGTTTTTGATTTGCCAATATCTTTGGCGCTATTTGACGAATCTTGAAAACTAATGGGGCTCTCCGGTCAGCTCCTGTCTTGAAAGTTTTGAGGTGATTTGTCAAGCGGGGGCCGAGAAAAAAAGGGGGTCCCAAAACGCATTTTCTCCATGTTAATTTCCATAGGAAATTTTGTCGCGGCTACAGCCTGAAGTGCTGAACGGAATTATGCCAAATTTGGCAGAGAGGTAGCTCTTGGTCCAGAGTGCACTCTTTGCTTTAAATGGTGTAAGTCCGTTCAGTAGTTCCTGAGAAATTCATATTTAAAAATCATTATATATCTGGTGACCGCAGTGGATCCGCGAACCCTCCCGAGCATGAGCTTGATTCTGATTGGCTGCCAACACTTCAAACCAGGAAGTGTTGGCAGCCATCTTGTGACTCAGTAGAAACGAGTCACAAGAAAAAAGGTGAAAAAAAATAAAAGGGTGCAGGGTAGAATCACCCTGACCCCCTAGGCCTGGTCCAGAGGGACCCCCAGGGCCAAAAAAAGCATTACAAAAAAAACTTAGGCGGGATTCGCGAATCCCGCCAAAAAAAACGAAGCGCGGGCTCTCGCGCTATATTTTAATGAGCCCCCAGGTGGGCCAGGTTCCCGGAAGCAATGCACATAATATATGCGGGGGCCACACGGGCCCCTGCAGCCCCGGGGACCGCCTCCTCCCCGGGGCTTTATTGATAATGTGCGGGGCACGTGCATCCCCCACAGCCCCGGAGACCGTCGCCTCCCCTGGGCTTCATTATTCAATAAAAAATTGCAGCCCGGGGGACTGCCACCTCCCCCGGGTGGCAATTATTAAATGCAGCCCCGGAGACCGCCACCTCCCCGGGGCTTGTTTTAAAATTATAGTGTGGGGGGCTCAATCCCCCCCACACTGCCCCGGGGACCACCACCTCCCCGGGGCACTAATTATTTAAATGCAGGGATCCGTTGCGGACCCCCAGCTTCAGGAACCACCACCTCCCCGGGGCTTTAAATAAGATGGAGGGGGGCCACGCGGTACCCCTCCTGGAGCCCTAGATGGCCCTGGGCCCCCCAAGGCCGGCTCCAGCAATGTCCCAGGGTGCCTTCCCCAGGACATTGCAGTCTGCTATGACAGGGCGGGAGCACGGCTCCCGCCCTGTCATTGCAAACACTGCTTTGCTTCGTGGAAGTGAGAGCTGGAAACCTGCTCTCGCTTCCACGAAGCAAAGCAGAATTGCTTTTGGACAAGGGGAGCTGCATGTCAGCAGCTCCCCTTGTCCAAAAGCAATGCCGTCTCCCGCAGGAGGTGGGGAGCCGGCAGGGACCGCGGGTCCCTTGGGGCTACCCCGCGGTCCCCAATGTGAGAGCCAGCCCCGGGGGATGTGGTCCCCGAGGCCAAAAGTGGCCCAGAGAAGGGGGACCACGCTACCCCCTCCCTTTTAATTAATTTTTTTTAACAGAAGGCCGGCCCCGGGGGATAGGGTCCCTGGGGCCATAATTGGCCTCAGGAGGGGGGCCCCCTCTAAAATTAAAAAAAATAAATAAAGGCTGACCAGGTCCCGGGGGATGGGGTCCCCGGGGCCAGAAGTGGCCCAGGGAAGGGGGGCCACACGGCCCCCCTTCTGTATAATTAATAAAATTAAATTAAAAAACGAGGTCATGCCCCGGGAGATGGGGTCCCCTGAGGACCTCAGGACTAAAGTGGACTTCATCCCCCGGGCAGCAGTGCGCCAGGAGGCATGTTTGCAGAATGGTGTAAAAAGGGGGCTTGGCCTCGGACCACTCCCAGCAATCCAGCTGTGTGGGGATTACTGGAGGTACATGGTGGACTAGTTGGCCACCAGGGACCCTCATGATTCAAGGGGACTTAATCCCCCAACCCAGAATGCACCAGGAGGCGCGTTTGCAGAGTGGTAGAGAAAGGGGGCCACCTGTCAGCAATCCCACTATCTGGGACATACTGGAGGTATCAGGTAGGCTAGTTGGCCCCTAAGGACCCACAGCAGTGAAGGGGACTTTAATCCCCATCCAAGAGCTCACCAGGAAGTGCGTTTGCAGAGTGGTGGGGAAAGGGGGCATGGCCTGCTATGAGAACTTAGCAATCCTGCTGTGTGGGATTTACTGGAGGTAATAGGAGGGGTAATTGGTCCCCAAGGTTGACCTTGGGGGCCAATTACCCCTCCTGTTACCTCCAGTAAGTTCCACACAGTGGGATTGCTAAGAGGTCTTCGGAGGCCACACTCACCTTTCTCCACCACTCTGCAAACGCGCCTCCTGGCACAGTACTGGTTGGGGGATGAAGTCCACTTTACTCCTGAGGGACTTTGGCGGCCAAGTAGCCCTCCTGGTACTTCCTGTAAGTCCAACGAAGCGGAATTCCTGGGCGCTGGTCGGAGGCCCAGGCCCCTTTCTTCACCACTCTGCAAACGCGACTACTACATTATAGTTAGAAATTAGCATTTAACTAACCTTTGATATTCACTGAAAAAACCACAGGTTTCAGGGACGTTATAGTTTGTTGGACATTTCACTCGTACAAAACCAGAGAAATTTGGCCATTATAGTTAGTTGAGCTAACTATAACTCACGCCCCTGCAATGCACTGCTGATGACGTCACATATTACATCACTCATGACATGGTCAGTGACATCACTGATGACATCACAATGTATCTGATCCAACACTGGACATGCTCCGTGTATTTCTCATTTTGATCTGTCCAGACCACCTGCTCCTCCCACCAGCCCAGGAAAAGATTGGACAGGCTGGGGGCGAAGCATGTGCCCATAGCTGTACCGGACTTCTGTCTATATAATGTTTTTTCGAACAAAAATTTTTTAGGTTCGTGACAATAGAGCATCATTGCTTTCAACATATTCGTATGCTCTAACATAGATAGTGGTCTGTCTTGGAGGAAGTGTATACAAGCTTCCACTCCCTTCCTTTTCTCAATACTGGTGTATAATGAGCATATATCAAGTGATATCATTAGGTATGTACTTTCCCATTTAACATCATGAATTCTTCTCAAAAAGTCAGTACTGTCATGACAATATGAGCTTAGGTTCACAACTAACGGAGACAGAAAAAAGTCTAGGAAAATCGAGGTATTCTCCAGGAGACCTCCATTAGATGATAAGAATGGGTCTCCCTGGTGGTCTAGTGGGATGTTTATGGATTTTCGGAAGCAGATAAAGACAGGGTGTGCGTGGATGATCAGTTCTTAAGATTAGATATTCATCATGATCCAATAAGCCTCTAATCCACCAGTCTTTCAACATCTCATGGTATCCACAGATGGATTGTCTATAGGTTTCCCAATTGATTTCCTCATAGCATGTGAGGTCGCTTAACTGTCTAAGAGCTTCCGTTCTATAATCCTTCATGTCCATCAAAACAATATTACCCCCTTTGTCTGAGGGTTTGATGATTATGGAGGAATCATCAGTCAGTTGTTTAAGTGAGGTCCTTTGTTCCTTTGTCAAATTATCTTGCCTCCTGATATCGTTGTTATCCCGCATCTTGATTATTTCATGTGTCATGACAGAATTGAATGCCTCGATATTATCATGGGGCACATTAGGATTGAATCTTGATCTCGGTTTAAAACCACTCTTGATCGATCTGTCGAGGGTGACGCCCATTGCCCTCAAAGTCTCATTAGTACTTTGTTCTTGTGTCTCATCAGTTATATTTTCATCCAAGGTATGCAAAGCTAATATGGAGTTGATATTGCTCAATGTGAATTTGGATGATACATCAGATATAGATCCATTCCCAGTCCTTCCTCGGTTGCCTGTTATCATTTTGTGCAATTTCATTAATTTCAATTTCCTGACATTCAGGAACAGATCTATACTTAAATCCACATAATTCATATCCCGTGTTGGACAGAAAGATAGGCCCAGTTTCAATAATGATTTTTCATCCTGTGTCAGTGTTCTCGATGATAAATTCACAATGGTTTTTTCCTCATTGGTGTCAGTTTGATTAGCTAGTAAGTATGTACGACTATTTGATAATACATTTTATAAATCTAAAGTGATTATCTGAGCATGGGTTTTGGGTGTTTTACCAGTTGGTTAGCACTATTCTTTGTCCTTCCTTTTCCTTTTCAAGTAAACATCTCAGGATTTAGTTCCTTATTTATGTTTCAAATCCTTTCTCACTTTTAATGTTGTACGTGAACCACTGTTTGGATTCCAGTTTGATTAGCTAGGCACATTTAGAATTTGCCAATTCGCCAACCCCTTCTCTTAGTTATTCTGTGGTTTTGTCGGAACCCTTTGCTTTTCCTTTGCCTCTTCTTATTCCTCGTCCTTTTCCCTTTTCGGTGGAATCGTTCGTTGTTTGTTCCTTCTTTTTCTGTTTCAGTAACTGAAATTCATGTATGAAGGTTAGTGGGCGCACACTTAAAGGGACCGCTGGCCTTTCTGAGTCTGAACTGAGATCAGAACTGGAGTCAGTGGATACAATTTCTTGTTGTTTTTGTTGTTGGTTTATGCGTAAATCTCTCTGCGCCCAGTCAAATCTTTTAGCATAGGTTAGAATTCGGCCATCAGCATAATCCTTATTATCTCTTAAGAATTTGCGTTGTTTCTTTAATTTTATGGCGACCTCATATGATTTCAAACGTGCATTCTTCAATACACCTTGGCATATATTTGTATAAAACATACTTAAACTTTTCAGAAACACACAGCCACTGGATGATGTCATCATTGATGTCATTTGAGATGTCATCAGTGATGTCATCAGTGATGTTACTGACCATGTCATGAGTGGTGAAATATGTGACGTCATCAACTGTGCATTGCGGGGGCGCGAGTTATAGTTAGCTCAACTAACTATACCGGCCGAATTTCTCTGGTTTTGTAGGAGTGAAATGTCCAACAAACTATAACGTCCCTAAAACCTGTGGTTTTTACAGTGAATTTCTAAGGTTTTTTAAATGCTCATTTGTAACTATAACGTCCCTGAAACCTGTTTTTTTCAGTGAGTTTCAAAGGTTTTTTAAATGCTAATTTCTAACTATAACGCCCCTGAAACCTATGTTTTTTTCAGTGAATTTCAAAGGTTCTTAAAATGCTAATTTCTAACTATGCCTACAGAGGTGGGACATGTGCAGTAAGAGGAAGAAAAGCGCAGAAAGAAGCAAGAGAAATGCAGAAAGAGGCAACAGAAGTCCAGAAAGACAAAGAAAGGTGCAGAAAGAAGCAAGAGATATGCAGAAAGAACCAACAGAGGTGCAGAAAGAGGCCTTGTTGCGAAGTCATCCTGTGCCCCCAACTTTTTGATGACTGGTACTGGTGGTAACTCACTCTGACTAACCAGGCACGGAGCCAGTGCTATGCTGAAGGACACTTAGAATACAGTGAAAAAACCTACATACACTAGGGTACACTGTGGGTTGGGGTACCCCTGTGATTGGCATGACCTCCCCTGTAAGGCCCTAGTACATAATAGGGCAGGGGGATTAAAACTACCTCTAAGTCAGAGGTGCAGAAAGAGGCAAGAGAAGTGCAGAAAGAAGCAACAGAGGTGGCAAAACAGGCAAGAGAGGTGCAGAAAGAAGCAAGTGAAGTGCAGAAAGAGGCAAGAGAGGTGCACAAAGAGGCAACAGAGGTGCAGAAAGAGGCAGGAGGGGTGCAGAAAGAAGGAAGAGAAGTGCAGAAAGAGGCAAGAGAGGTACAGAAAGAAGCAAGAAAGGTGCAGAAATAGGCAGGAAAGGTGCAGAAAGAGGGAACAGGGGTACAAAAAGAGGAAAGAGAGGTGCAGAAAGAGGGAAGAGGGGTGCAAAAAGAGGCAAGAGGGGTGCAGAAAGAAGCAAGTGAGGTGCAGAAAGAGGTGCAGAAAGACGCAAGAGAATTGCAGAAACAAGCAAGAGAAGTGCAGAAAGAGGCAAAAGAATTGCTGAAAGAAGCAACAAAGTGTAGAAAGAAGAAAGAGGAGTGCAGAAAGAGGCAAGTGAGGTGCAGAAAGAAGCAAGAGCAGTGCAGAAAGAACCAATAGAGGTGCAAAAAGAGGCACGAGGGGTGCAGAAAGAGGTAGGAGAGGTGCACAAAGAGGCAAGAAAGGTACAGAAAGAGGCAGGAGGGGTACAGAAAGAAGGAAGAGAAGTGCAGAAAGAGGCAAGAGAATTGCTAAAAGATGCAGCAGAGGTATAGAAAGAAGCAAGAGCAGTGCAGAAAGAACCAACAGCGGTACAAAAAGAGGCAAGAGGGGTGCAGAAAAAGGTAGGAGAGGTGCACAAAGAGGCAAGACAAGTACATAAAGAGGCAGGAGGGGTGCAGAAAGAAGGAAGAGAAGTGCAGAAAGAAGCAACAGAGGTGCTCAAAGAGGCCCAAAGGGTGCAGAAAGAGCAAGAGAAGTGCAGAAAGAAGCAACAGAGGTACAGAAAGAGGCAAGAGAGGTGCCGAAAGAGAAGAGGGGTGCAAAAAGAGGCAAGAGGGGTGCAGAAAGAAGCAAGTGAGGAGTAGAAAGAGGCAAGAGGTGCAGAAACAAGCAAGAGAAGTGCAGAAAGAGGCAACAGAATTGCTGAAAGAAGCAACAGAGGTGTGGAAAGAAGCGAGAAGTGCAGAAAGAGGCAAGTGAGATGCAGAAAGAGGCAAGAAAGGTACAGAAAATGGCAAGAGAACAGCAGAAAGAGGCAAGAGGGATGCAAAAAAGGGAAGAAGGGTACAGAAAGAAGCAAGAGAGGTGCAGAAAGAAGCAAGAGGTGCAGAAAGAGGGAAGACGAGTGCAGAAAGACAAAAGGGTTGCAGAAAGAGGCAAGAGAGGTGCAGAAGGAGGCAAGAGAGTTGCAGAAACAGGCAAAAGGGGTACATAAAGAGGGAACATGTGTGCAGACAGAGGCAAGAGAGGTGCAGAAAGAGGGAAGAGGGGTACACAAAGAGGCAAGAGGGATGCAGAAATTTGCAAAAGAGGTGCAGAAAGAAGCAGGAGCAGTGCAGAAAGAACCAACAGAGGTGCAGAAAGAGGCAAGAGGGGTGCAGAAAGAGGTAGGAGAGGTGCACAAAGAGGCAAGAGGGGTACAGAAAGAGGCAAGAGGGGTGCAGAAAGAAGGAAGAGAAGTGCAGAAAGAAGCAACAGAGGTGCTGAAAGAGACAAGAAGGGTGCAGAAAGGGGCAAGAGAAATGCAGAAAGAAACAACAGAGTTGCACGAAGAGGCAATAGAGGAAGAAAGAGGCAAGAGAGATGCAGAAAGAAGCAAGTGAGGTGCAGAAAGAGGCAAGAGAGGTGCAGAAAGAAGAGATTGAGGTTCAGAAAGAGGCAAGAGAAGAGTAGAAAGTGGCAAGTGTGGTGCAGAAAGAGGACAGAGAGTTATAGAAAGAGGCAAGATAAGTGTAGAAAGAGGCACTTGAGGTGCAGAAAGAGGCAATAGAGGTACAGAAAGAGGCTCGAGAAGTGTAGAAAGAGGCAAGAAAAGTGCAGAAAGAGGCAAGAGAAGGGCAGAAGGAAGAGTGAGGTGCAGAAAGAGGCAAGTGAGAAGCAGAAAGAGGCAAGAGAGGTACAGAAAGAGGCAAGTGAAGTGCAGAAACAGGCAAGAGAAATGCACAAAGAGGCAAGAGAGGAGCAGAAAGAGGCAAGAGAGGTGTAGAAAGAAGCAAGAGAAGTGCGGAAAGAGGCAAGTGAGGTGCAGAAAGAGGCAAGTGAGATGCAGAAAGAGGCAAGAGAGGTGCAGAAAGAGGCAAGAGATCTGCAGAAAAAAGCAACAGAGGTGCTGAAAGAGGCAAGTGAGGTGCAGAAAGGGACAAGAGAAGTGCAGAAAGAGGCAAGTGAAGTGCAGAAAGAAGCGGTGTAACAAAATACACATCCAGTTATACATATAGTCTCCCACCCATACTGCATCTCACATACCTATGTACAAAAGGATATATCCACTAACACACCCATTCAGACAGAGGCACTTAAACATTCACTAAAATAAAGTATAAATGAACTACCCTGCCCAAACTCATATATGAGGCGGAAAATCTCGCCTTAATCTGGGATGATCATTCCCCATATTTGGCCTAGCTATTAATATAAACACCATATATAGGGCCAAGTATAAATATTTTTAATAGGAGGATATACTTACAAATTGTTTATACAGACAATAGTAATCACAAATGTATAAATAAATGGTTACATCTAAATCACACTTCTTCCGCAAACTAATAAATTAGTCAAAAAAAGAAAGCAAATCTCATCAAAATCTCACACAGACCCCCAACAGTCAAAAAACCCTCATCCAATTGTCTCCACAATCACACCACTCATACACATACCTTTATCATCAAACATACCAAAGTAAATATATACAAGGATTGCATCAGCAGGAACAGAGAAAATTATCACCTAAAATTCAAACATCAAAAAATTGTATGCAAGAATGCATATATTCTATGATCAAGAAGACAAATTCTTCACATATATACACAAAAAGAGGCGCTGATTACAGCAGGAACACTAGGAGACTTTGATTAGATTAATGGAAGTATTGCCATGATAGATAATGTTGAAAAGCAAGACACACTGACAGTTATCTAGCCATGTATTATTTATTGAATTGATTGTTATGTGATTTCTCTCTTTTTGTGTATATATGTGAAGAATACATTTACTCAAAAATCATCCAAAACACCTACAACCTGAGGAGAACAGAAGCTTCAAAATATATCAACAACTACAATCCTGTCATTCTCAAAATGTGAAATGCTAATATGGATATTCAGTATGTGGCAGACAACGCCAGAGCTGTTGCTCGTTATGTTACTTCATACACCACAAAATATGAAAGATGGAGATAAAGAATATGTGGGAAGCGTTTTTGCTGAAAAGTCTTTAACAAAGACACTGTACAGCTTCAGTTTGAAGATGCTTTCACACACGGAAATTGGATCTTATGAATGCTGTGATCGGTTGAGTTCAGCTAGTTTATACTGTAAGTCGAGAGAAATTGTTTGAGTGAGTCTAGGCCTAGCATGCACATGAAATAGAATGTTGAACTCTTTTCCTGAAATTCAGTACCTTGCAGAATTTGATCCAGAAAGTACAGATATTGTCAAAAGAAACATGCTGGACACCTACTAGCCAACAAAAAGGAGTACACAGCTTGAAAATATATGTCTTTATTAATGCTTCAAAACTACAGATATAGAAAATATGTGACAGAAAATGTAGATGAAGGTAAATTTGCAGTAGTTGGTTGCTATGGTTGTTTGGTACGACATAGCAAAGGCAGTCTAATTAATTATAAAAAACTGAGTGCTCAGACTGCTGAAAAAGAGATTTTTTCTATATGGCACTTCTGCAGCTCTTTAAGCCTTGACTTTCTAAATCAGGATTAGTAGTTTTACTGCTACAAAGACTCTTTCAATGCTGCAAAATTTAGCATTGAGTGTACAGTATTTCCTAACTTTTTGAAAATGATACAGGATTAAATTGAACAGGAAGAAACAATTATTGCTGCGATAGCTAAGGAGAGTTCACAAAGCAGCCATAGTTCAGGTCCTTTAAGTCAAGATTGTTTAGGACAGCCAATAATTGAAAATACTGCAGCCATTGCAGTGAATGAGGTGGAGACTGCAATGCAAATAGCAAAACAGGAAACTATTGAATTGGAAGAGTTCGGTGCAGAATTAAATGACGAGCAAAAATAAATATATATGGAGGTGAAAGCAAAAGTTGAGCATGGATTCCTCCATGAAAAGAAAGAGTGTGCATGCATGCCATTTAAGCCTATACTGTTGTATGTCATTGGTCAAGCTGGCACCAGCAAAAGCTTTTTAATTCAAGTTCTGACTGCTTACCTATAGAAGAATAAAGAGTATAATTTGTCATGTGTAGTAACAGCCCCCACTGGATTAGCTACACATAATATCAAAGGAATTACTTTACATTGATTTTGGATGCTGCCTGTGGAGCATGAAAACAAAGTAGAATAACAAACATAGGAAGCTTGCCATGAAGTACTGAGTGTGCAAAAAAAGTTCAAGCTTTTAATCATCGATGAGGTGAGCATGGTATTAAATTATAGGCCTGATTTCGATTTTGGTGGACGGGTTACTCTGTCACAACGATGACAGACATCCCGCCCACTGAAATATTATGGGATATATATTTCGGCAGACGGGCTATCCCTCACCAATGTGACTGAGTAACCCGCCCACCAAAATCTAAATCAGGCCCTAACGCTTGCCTCTGTACATTTAAAAATGCAACAGATTCTAAAAGCAGACTATGATGTCCTATTTGGAGGAAAACACTTGATTGTTTTTGGAGATCTACAGCAAATTACACCTGTAAAAGGACAGCCTGTGTTCAAAATACTGCTCCACAATGAAACTAGAGATTCTTTGGGAAGCATAGTAAATGTCAATATTTGGTTAAACTTCCAATTAAAAGAATTACTTAGGAATATGTGGCAAGCATCTGACATTGAATATGGGAATATTTTGAAGGATATTAGAGTAGTTGTTCTTTCTAAAGAGGGAAAGCATCTGCTAGGAAGTTGTCTTCTTAAAAATGTGTTTCCACTGAACAAGACAGCAGCAGAGATGATGTTCACTTTCATTCAAGAAGGAAAACCAATTGTGTGCCTAATGCCTACACTAGCGGAGTGCGCCCCTTCAACAAATAATTGCTGCAATTGGAAAAAGAAGAAATTTTGGAATAGGTGGCGATAGACAAAATGGAACACCATTCCTAAATGAAAGATTGCAAACTAAATTGGACTCATTGGAACAATCTGTTTCAAAAACTGCAGGACTGGAGAAATGTTAAGTGTTTGCAATAACTGTCGAGTAATTTTGAGCCGAAATGTATATTTTGAAGAAGGATTAGTTAATGGTGCTATGGGTAAATGATTGATTTCATTAGCTTTCCTAACAAGTATGATATAGAGTACATAACAATTACATTTGATCAGATTGCTAGTTTAAA
Organism: Calotriton arnoldi; assembly: GCA_963921515.1. Classification (NCBI taxonomy): domain Eukaryota; kingdom Metazoa; phylum Chordata; class Amphibia; order Caudata; family Salamandridae; genus Calotriton; species Calotriton arnoldi. The sequence continues at coordinate 795,162 of CAWUFW010008507.1, forward strand.
GCAGATTGGAAGTCCCATTGTATGTTTTTTGCTTGGGAAAGGCTTAGATGTGCGATGGAAACAGTTTCAAGTTTTTCTAGCATATCCTGTAAGTATTCATAAACCTCAAGGTTTAAGTGTAGATTCAGCATTGGTTAATGTTGGGAATACAGTGTTTAAGGAAGGAATGTCATATGTAGCCTTAACTTGAGTTAGAACACTATCCGGTTTGTATTCGGTCGCATTTGATGACAGCAAAGTAAGTGCTGATCCAGTGTCACGTGGCTGGGTCAGGCCTGGGATAACAACACTGCCATTTTCCATGCACATGTTTCTTAAGTTGGATTCTTTTCTACACAATGACTTTTGACACACATTTGCTTGCGTGATGTGCCGGATTAGTTTTTCTTAAAATAATATTGCTTACATTTCCACTTCGTAGGCACACTATCATCACACCTTGTATGTTTAGTACAAGGCCTAAATGTCCATTGTGCAAATGTTGTTGTTCGTGGTTCATCCGTAAGGCAACACAGCAATCACAGGAGGATAAACAATGACAGCTAGGTTGAGGCCCTGGCATGGAAGTATGGATATGGTTATTATATATACACACGCATCTCTGCATCCAAATAAGAGGAGCACTCTGCCTTCACTGTGAAGTCACTCTTTGTTGTAGTCTCAGCCCAGCTGATTCCTGTTTTCCCTCTGCGAGGAGGGATGTTCAACTTGTGACCAAGACGGGGACCTGAACACATTCACCCACAGGTAATGAGGAGTTTGATCATCCAGTAAGGGATTTTGGCAGATCACCCATCCTAGGTAACTAGGTTAGGGAGCGCATAGTAAGTGTACACTATACACCATACTTATATACCAGCATATATACTGCTCTGCACAATCGTGGAATAATTTTTTCCTTTTCACTATTCTCAAATTGCTAATCATTTTCATCTGCTTCTGTCTAATAATCATTGCAGCGCATATATTTTACAAAAGAATCCCAATGGTTGAATAAATATTGAAACACCTTGTGTATTTCCTGTGTATCTCTCTGAGTATGCACGAGTGACTGAGCAAAAATGTTCTCGGTCTGTTACCACGATTCCTTGGGGAGTCAGGGCTGTCATGTTCTGAGGTTGCCATATCCATTTGTTACCCTCTATGGTTTAGGGGTTCTTATAGAGGCACTGTGAGCTAGCAGGACTGTAGGCCAACATATCCTGAGGGGGATGCATAGAATCAGTCTGGCACCATCCCAGCATTTATGTTTTACAACAAGCGCACCGTTCCCACTGAGAAATTGGAAGCCGTGCGATAGCAAGTTGTGTTAAAGAGTACAATTGATTAGGGAGTGTTTCTGCTCCTCATTAAGGACAGTATCCCATTTATGAAAAACGCATCATCTGTCCAAAGCGAAAGCTTGCACAGGAGTTTAGTGATTTTCTTGGAAAGAAAGAAATAATTGAGAAGGAAGAAGTTGTTAAGAACAAATGACAATGAGGGAAATATTCTTGGTTACCAGTTGTCAAACCCCTCCTGATGTCAACTGCTACGCAAATCTTGCTTTAAACGTACTCTTTCAATGACCTTATCTTGCATTTACAATTGAACAGAAACCTCAGAAGAGATTGTGTTTTGTACTGTATACTTTGTTGAAATGTTTTCGTACTGATAGGACCACAACACATTGTGCTTCACACATTCGAGACCTTGTAGATATATGTAGTGAATCTGTACAGTTTACTCCAAACATTCAACAGGATGCTCAGGAGTTTATAATGGTGTTCTTTGGAGTATTGAGAGAAGTAGAAATATGCATTGATGAGTTATTTGGACCTACTTACTCATGGAACTAACAGTGTGAAGATTGCTCATTCACATTACAGAAATATATTCAGAGTGATTTATTTATTTAACACTACCAGATTGCAAAACTGTGTCTTTTGACAGGTTGTTCAATCAAGTTACAGAAAACAATACCTGCCCAAATTGTCAATCAGACTTCATGTCAACATAATGGGGTCGATTCCGATGTCGGCCAGAAGCGCACCTAACAGTATTGGTCCGGAAAAAATACCAGCCGAATGCGTGTTTTCCGACCGACTCGAACACCCGTCCGGACGAACAAGTACGATGCGCATAACAACCCATTTCCCGAGCGAGCCGTACTCACCAAAACCAGCTCCTGTTCCCCGCCCGAGCCGGATCCGTAAACGCCGATTCGAGCCGCACAGACCCAAATACACAGCACCTTCCGGCCGGACTAGTACGATGCGCGCTCCGTACGCGCTGAACCCGTCGCTACGTCCGGCACGTTTCAGCATCCGGGAGAGCCGTACATAAGCTCCGTTTCGCGCAACAAGACGATCCACGGCTACGAGACGACAAGCCAGCGACGAGTACGAGTCGAAGACACGAGAAACCCGAACGAGACGACCCAACCATGAATCCCATCGCGCAGGTCCTACCTATACTCTACATCTATTACCGGGACCGGTTTGGACGCGTACGGCGCAGACGGTAAGTGAAACACCAACAATACAAACTAACTACACGTACCCAAAATATGTCACACACACATAGGGATGCACAAATGACGTACACTAGCAACAGCACAATCATAGGAGTGGGATGGGCATCACCAATGCCATACACACCCATAGGGGCCTGGATGCCTGCCACTACCACCACCCCTACTCAGGGGGGCCTGGATGCCTATCACTACTACCATCCCCACTCATGGGGGGCTGGATGCCTGTCACTACCACCACCCCTACTCATGGGGGCCTGGATGCCTATCACTACCACCACCCCTACTCATGGGAGCCTGGATGCCTATCACTACCACCACCCCTACTAATGGGGGGCTGGATGCCTATCACTACCACCACCCCTACTCATGGGGGCCTGGATGCCTATCACTACCACCACCCCTACTAATGGGGGCCTGGATGCCTATCACTACCACCACCCCTACTCATGGGGGGCTGGATGCCTATCACTACTACCATCCCCACCCTTAGGGGATGGATGCCAACCACTACCACCACCCCTACTCATGGGGGCTGGATGCCTATCACTACTACCATCCCCACTCATGTGGGGCTGGATGCCTAGCACTACCACCACCCCTACTCATGGGGGCCTGGATGCCTACCACTACCACCACCCCTACTCATGGGGGCCTGGATGCGTGTCACTACCACCACCCCTACTCATGGGGGGCTGGATGCCTATCACTACTACCATCCCCACTCATGGGGGGCTGGATGCCTGTCACTACCACCACCCCTACTCATGGGGGCCTGGATGCCTGTCACTACTACCATCCCCACTCATGGGGGCCTGGATGCCTATCACTACCACCCCCCTACTCATGGGGGGCTGGATGCCTAGCACTACCACTATTCCTACTCATGGGGGCCTGGATGCCTACCACTACCACCACCCCTACTCATGGGGGGCTGGATGCCCATCACTACTACCATCCCCACCCTTAGGGGGATGGATGCCAACCACTACCACCACCCCTACTCATGGGGGGCTGGATGCCTATCACTACTGCCATCCCCACTCATGGGGGGCTGGATGCGTGCCACCACCCCTACCCAGGTGGGCCTGTATGCCTATCACTACTACCATCCCCACTCATGTGGGCCTGGATGCCTATCACTACTACCATCCCCACTCATGGGGGGCTGGATGCCTATCACTACCACCACCCCTACTCATGGGGGCCTGGATGCCTACCACTACCACCACCCCTAATCATGGGGGGCTGGATGCCCATCACTACTACCATCCCCACCCTTAGGGGGATGGATGCCAACCACTACCACCACCCCTACTCATGGGGGGCTGGATGCCTATCACTACTACCATCCCCACTCATGGGGGGCTGGATGCCTGCCACCACCACCACCCCTACCCTGGGGGGCCTGTATGCCTATCACTACTACCATCCCCACTCATGTGGGCCTGGATGCCTATCACTACTACCATCCTCACTCATGGGGGGCTGGATGCCTATCACTACCACCACCCCTACTCATGGGGGCCTGAATGCCTACCACTACCACTACCCCTACTCATGGGGGCCTGGATGCCTACCACTACCACCACCCCCACTCATGGGGGGCTGGATGCCTATCACTACCACCACCCCTACTCATGGGGGCCTGGATGCCTATCACTACCACCACCCCTACTCATGGGGGGCTGGATGCCTATCACTACTACCATCCCCACTCATGTGGGCCTGGATGCCTATCACTACTACCATCCCCACTCATGGGGGGCTGGATGCCTATCACTACCACCACCCCTACTCATGGGGGGCTGGATGCCTATCACTACTACCATCCCCACTCATGGGGGCCTGGATGCCTAGCACTACCACCACCCCTACTCATAGGACAGGTAATGATTGACACAACAAGCATACTCCCACATGAGGAATCACAGAAAATTACATCCACCCAAACACCATGACAAGCGTGTGTAGTCTGTGTCAAATGCCTACAACACTGAACATGACATTGAACAGACAATGTGACCCACTATCACATGTGTCACACATAAATGTGGGTGGCCTCCACAATGCAAGCCGACCATGGCCACTGTGGCAATGGGGTGGAACACCCCATCACCACAGTCACCAAAAGGTAAGTGTGGGGTCCATGGGGCCCAAAGCCCCATCACCACAGTCACCAAAAGGTAAGTGTGGGGTCCATAGCTGATGCACCTTTTGAACAGTGTGGCAATGGGGCCTAAAGCCCCATCACCACAGTCACCAAAAGGTAAGTGTGGGGTCCATATCTGATGCACCTTTTCAACAGTGTGGCAATGGAGCCTAAAGCCCCATCACCACAGTCACCAAAAGGTAAGTGTGGGGTCCATGGGGCCCAAAGCCCCATCACCACAGTCACCAAAAGGTAAGTGTGGGGTCCATAGCTGATGCACCTTTTGAACAGTGTGGCAATGGGGCCTAAAGCCCCATCACCACAGTCACCAAAAGGTAAGTGTGGGGTCCATAGCTGATGCACCTTTTGAACAGTGTGGCAATGGGGCCTAAAGCCCCATCACCACAGTCACCAAAAGGTAAGTGTGGGGTCCATATCTGATGCACCTTTTGAACAATGTGGCAATGGGGCCTAAAGCCCCATCACCACAGTCACCAAAAGGTAAGTGTGGGGTCCATGGGGCCCAAAGCCCCATCACCACAGTCACCAAAAGGTAAGTGTGGGGTCCATAGCTGATGCACCTTTTGAACAGTGTGGCAATGGGGCCTAAAGCCCCATCACCACAGTCACCAAAAGGTAAGTGTGGGGTCCATATCTGATGCACCTTTTCAACAGTGTGGCAATGGGGCCTAAAGCCCCATCACCACAGTCACCAAAAGGTAAGTGTGGGGTCCATATCTGATGCACCTTTTGAACAGTGTGGCAATGGGGCCTAAAGCCCCATCACCACAGTCACCAAAAGGTAAGTGTGGGGTCCATGGCTGATGCACCTTTTGAACAGTGTGGCAATGGGGCGTAAAGCCCCATCACCACAGTCACCAAAAGGTAAGTGTAGGCATGGTAAAAGCTACCAAAGCCAAACTGTATGGATGAATCCTGGTCACACAACAACTAAAACATCAGTGGCATAGTAGTGCATGTGTCCCATAGCAACATAGATTGGGCGAGGCAAACAGTGCAGTGTCACAGAAACATCGTTTTGGCCATGTGCATACAAACATCACACATGGGGGACCACATTGTCAACATTCACAAATAACACAATGACAGAAGTGACCATCATAATGCTGACCCACATATCTGCACCAATGGACACACAAATGTTGATATGCTGTGGAGACTGTCGATGTCAGGTGAACAAATACCATACCATGGCATCAATGGGACCTACAAACCATGATCATTGTGCTGACTGATGACCTAGGAGTCCCAGGGAGAGCAGGGGAAAGCCACCAAACTACATACAGCCAATGGCACACAACAGAAATGCCAATGCAGTGGTGCAAATGCACAAACACAAACAGGCAGACTCACACTGCATATCAAACACAACAGGTGATGGGGGGTGTGCCAGTGTCCCCAGGCAACCACACAACACATGAGGAGGCCTGAATCCTAATTACACAGATGTGTATACAGTGCCACACAAAAGTAACTCATGGATTGGATTCCCCTATGTGGGCAATCAGGCATCGTCAGCTGAGAGGGAGGCAAAATTACACATGTCACACAAGCTTGTAGGAACAGCAACTAACACAGCAAGAGACAGACCCACCACAGCACTACCCCCAGGGACCCCACATTGTGCTGACACTAGCCTGCATGACAATCCCACTGTGATGACAAAGGTAGATGTCGTTCACACTGTGAACCACAGCCATGTGTCCTGAGCAACAAACTACCATCACACCTACACAAGCTCCAATCAATCAGCACGGCCTGCCAGCCAAGACCAATATGGAGGTAGGGGTCTAGCCGTGCAACAACTCACATTTGCACACTCAACACCACACACCCTGATCTCCACCAATGTGCAGCAGTGAAGCTCACATGGTTTGGTGACATTGCGCATGCACCCATGACAATCCCAGGGGTGGTGGGGGGAACTAAGGTGCAGAAACCCATCACACATGCCCAGTCAACATGACTCGTCAATGTCTGACACACAGCATAGTACGCCGTACATGCGCATGATGTGAAATCCAACACAAACAATGGGATCCTGGACATAGTCACACACCAACGAAGAAGCCAAGGTGACACACAAAGAACACATGTACACAACTTCCAACATTGCAGCTCTGACCCAGAGGAGTGGCAGCAGTCACACACACAACGTGTCACAATCACTGAAAGCTAACACTAACTCTAAATCACATTACTTGTGTAAACAACAAGTGCCAAGGGGAATCCTGAATGTGTCCCATCAGCGTTTGCCCACATCCCCAGCCCTGACAACAAAGACAACCTGGGATGACAACCTCATGAACATTATTTTGCCATGCACCCACATCACGGTGAAACCAGGTCCAAGATGCTGGATGAACACAGACCAACTCTGCAAGCATCACAAACAGGAACATCCCTAGGGACACAGCCTGTGTATGAAAAGGGAAGGGAACATGCACAGACATACTCACACAACACACAACACGGGCACACGCAATGTCACCGGATTACAGACTGCCATGAGGGCACTTCACTTCTGTGGAAGGTCCGCTGTGCCAAACCTTGTCTGTGCACGACTCAAACATGTCAGCAGGACACTCCGTCAGTGAGTCAACAACTACAACACAGAGGAGCCTCTGCTCAGATCAGCCTGGGTACGGGAGTTTCATGTCAGTCATCTGCATACACCCAAAACACGTGGCAATCCAGTTGTACTGTATACACAGATGAGTCCTTCAACATTGATGTTCAAAACTGCATGTCCAGTGGAGATGGGCACACAGTCAGGGAAATTGGAACATTGAAGAGTGGTAAGCCCACCAGATGTGCATCAGTGGAAGACAAAGATGTTCATTTACAAATGCTAAACGTACATCCCTGTGTCAATTGCTGAACATCACACCCTCAGACTGCAGCAAAGGATGCCATAGATCCACACTACAACAGGACACATATGCAATGGACCACATGGAGTCCATCACAGCAACACTTCATTTTCCTGATCTGAACACTATTACAACTGCAAATGCAGGATGCTACTCCTCTACATCATGTACATCGAAAGAAAATCCTAAATTAAACAAAAAGAGGCTTTATTCAGCAAATACAAATGAAAAATCCGAAGTCCAAAAGAAACTAAGGCCAATGGCCAGTCCAAAAACACAGTCCCAACAGGGTGATAAGTGTCAACTGGTCACCCATTGCTTGCCTGCACTGTTAGGGACAGGGGACATCCGCCTTGGAGGGGCATACAAGGGGCAGGCCAGGCACCGAGGGACAGGATCAGGGGATGGCAGAGTGAGGCAGTGAAGGGGTGGTGGGTGCAGGAGTGTCACCGGCAACTGCAGTGGAGGTGTCTGACTCAGCGGGGGCCAGCACCACCGTGCTACACAAGTCAGTTGGTGTGGGTGCTGCAACCACTGCAGTGGGCTGGTCTGATGAAGTGGACTGGGTCCCCACTGCAGTGCCCGAGTTAGACGGGGTGGTTGTGGACTCCACTGCAGTGCATAACTCCAAGGGAGTGGAAGGGAGGGCAGATGAGGTGGGCAGGACAGAGGGGGGACCCGGTCCCCACACCAGTGCCACTAACAGGCAGAGCGTCTGGGTTGGGGGTGGAAGAGCAAGTGGCAGGGGGGGAGGGCCTAAGCAGTCTGGGGATGCGGTATCAGTGTGTGGGGGAACCTGGGGCAGGGTGTGGTGGGGAAACCTGTGGAGTGGTGGCCTGGGGGATGGAGGAGAGAGACTGGGTGGTGGAGCTGCGTGGGGGTGGTGGTGGTGGGGTCTTGCTCTTCCTGGTCCGGGGGGACTTCCTAATGGGGTCCTGTGTCTGCCTGCGCCTGGGGGAGGGTGTCCGGGGGCGAGGGGCACTTCCCTCTGTGTGGGTGGACTTCCTCTTCCCCCGGTATGCTGGATCAGCAGGATCGGAGGGGAAGAGGCCGAGGTCACACAGGAAGATCTTCTATGTAGGTGGGGTAGCAGGCAAGGCAAGGGAAGGGGTCTTCGAGGGAGAGGATTTGGAGGACTGCGGAGTGAATGTGGATGCCTGTGTGTGTGTGTGTTCCCCATCCCCTGTGTCTGTGGTATCAGTCCCCTGAGGATGCTTGTGTGCACGTCTTGCCTTTCTCTTGGGTGTGTCTGTGCTGCTCGTGTCTGTGTGCTTGGGTGAATGTGCAGGTGTGCATGTGCTTTGGACAGGTAGGGTGGTAGGAAGTGTGGATGGGGCAGAGGTGGGAGGGGTGAGGGACTATTGGAGGAGGGACACTGCTGCCGTCAGGGAGGCGTCCATGGACCTATTGCTCCTCTGTAGGGCAGACATACCCGTTGAGATGCCCTCCATGAACGACACCAGCTGTGTCAACAGAGTGGTGTGTGCATGGAGGACAGTCAGCATTGCTGTCTGCCCTACATGGAGCTGCCGAAGGAGGTCACAGACTCCTTACTCAGGGCAGCAGGGGACACAGGGGCAGGGGGTGCGGTGCCTGGCACGAAGGAGACACGCTCCCGAGCACGGGAGCCTCCACGGACCTCAGGAATGGGAGCCAATGGGAGGGCGGTGGTGGTGGTGGTGGTGGCGGGGCCAGACAGAGTAGCTGGGGTGTGGTGGCTGCTGACACCCGCCTCCACAAGGGAGTCATCCTCCGAGCTGCTGTGGTCCTCAGCTGAGGTGGATGGTGCTGAGGACTCCTCGGTGTGGCTCCCCTCGCCCTCCGTGCCACTGGGTCCCTCTGACCACTCGTCGGGCGCTGACCCAGTCCTACTCCGCTGCTCCTCCTGGTCCGTGGAGCTGTCCCCTCCTGTGGCCGTGGATGTATCTGCAAACAATTAGGGAAACAGACAAACATCAGTCACCTGCACTGACCGCACACACCGCAGTAAATTCAGCACATCACAGAGCAAGCCCTGGCATCTTTAGTTGAACATTGCCTAAAGTCCTCACACAGATTCGGGGAAGCCAATTGTCAGTCTGATGGTCAACCATGGGACTCACACTCCTCCTGCATTTGCACACATCTGTCTGGTGCCTGTCTGATGGTAAGACCCCAGTGTGGACACATGCACCACCTACACAGTTGTTGGACATTGCAGGGAACACGGTGCAGTATGTGAACATGCACACAACACATCTCTTGCCACTGAGTCAGTGCAGGTGTCCGGATGAAGGGATGGCCAGAGTCTTAATAGAAATGCATGTGATGCATACCAGCACCAGACACCATGATGCACCCATGTCCGGATAGTCAATGCCACAATGGGGTGCATGTTGCACATGTCACTCCCCTGCAGGATCAGTCTTAGGAAGTTTAATGCCATGACACAGCCATGCGTGCAAAGTCATACATCACTGTCTCCAGTCACATGGGCATGGCAGCCAGCCAACAACAGTCTGCACTGTGTCACAATCCTAGGACATGGGGAATGCAAGTTATGTAACTGACAAGTGCACATGTCCAGCCCCCATAAACCCCATCATCAGAACTACTATTTGTCCACGTCATACCATTTGGACATATGGGGGACATGAAACACAACTCTCTGAACATGAGCACCTCACAGTGTGCTGTGAATGAGAAACAGCTGCCTGAAAGTCACAGTCGCATACACCTGTGTGCACAGTCAAGTGATCAGAAACCCATACATCAAAGAATTATTGTCTATCATGGTCACATCTCCGGTGGCATGCTGACCCCTAACCGAAAAACATACCAGTAGTCCTGACAACGAGGTCACAGCACAATGACACAGAGGCAGACACCTGAGGGAACATTTCACTGATCACAACATGCCAGATGGTACACAGGAGTGGGAGTACAGAGTGAATTGTATGCCCTGGAGTAGGCATGACTGTCCAGCTCCACCTGTAAGAGGGATGAGTCCTGGACAGTAGGCAGGTGGCTAAGCACGTGTGACACACTTGATACACATACTCCTGAGGCCCAAACATTGTTCCCACCGGCAGCATGGGTGTGTGCCAAATACCCCAGGGACATGTGGTGAATCAGATCAGCAAGTGGACCACATATCAAAGTTACACCCAGATTACATGTCAGAACTTGGGCATTGTGTAAGCAATTGACCCACCCATGAATACCACAACATAGTCACGGGAACAAATGCTGTCCCCCACCTTGAGCAAAGCTAAATGCAATGACACAGTCCCCAAGTGACACAATTCCCTGACTGTAAGGGCCACACATATGCGTATCAGAGGAGAAGTGGGCATGTCACAAATGAGGGACATGGGTCCTGGACCACATGACTGATGTACAGTGGAAGTTTCACCAGGCCAGAGGAGGGCACATAGCATGTCAGACAAAGTGCACAGTGCAGTCATGGACTCACCCCCTCCTTGCTGCTGTCTGGCCTTCAGCTGCCCATCCAGGTCAGGGAAGACCACCGCCAGGATCCGGAGCATGTGGGGTGTCAGGGTCCGGTGTCCGCCCCTCCTGCGAGGAGGCGACAGCTTCAGCTGGACCCTTGCGATCCTCCGGGTCCAGCCACGAAGGTCCTGCCATCTCATCTGGCAGTTGCGGATCCTGCGCCTGTAGACCCCCACGGTTCTTACTTCCCGGGCGATGGTCAGCCAGATTTCCTGCTTCTGGTGGGCATCAACCTGTGAGGATGACAAAGTGAGAAGGCCATTACTACACATGCAACATATCCGTGCATCACACAGTTGGATATACATGTCTCAATCACAGGGGCATCTGATGTACATAAGCAGTGCAACAATGGCTATGAACAGTTTGCCAGCAGTCTACTACATGGTATAATTGCATGGGGAGTAAACCTTGTTGGAATGCACTGTAACTGCACTGTACCTGTTCAGTGCATGTAACTACACACTTTGGGGTGTGACAACTACTCAGTGAGCATGCTAGCCAGTGGTGTGCACACTGTAAGTCCTGCTACTCAGACAACATGCACAATTGGTAAGGCAGTGGAAAGCACACTCACCTGCTCCCCTGGTTTCCCATACAGCTTGCTGTACTGTGGAAGGAGGCTGTCCAGCAGGGCCTGGTTCTCCTCAAGGCTGAAGGCCGGGGCTCTCTCCACAGTACGTGCCATTGCAGTAGCCAGAGGATGCAGAGACAGCAGCAGTGTAGTTGGCAGATGTCCTGGAGCATGTAGTGCAGGCAAGTGAGCTCTCAGGGGAACAGGCAGCATTATATGTGTGCTGCAGAGGCAGATACAGTCCCATGTGTCCAAAGTGATAGGTCCAAGTCGTTTGCATCTTCTGAATCTGACCAATCCATGGAATAGCAGCACTAATACACGCCCACAGCATCATTCAAATCTTCAAATTCATTACTTCCATGATTTAGCAACATTGTTGTGGCTGGCCAACTGAATTCCCTGCATCAGACTCGTTGGAGCCACGAAAACGCGTCCGTTGCCATGCCAGGCCCCAGCCAATGCGTGCGCACCGATCAGTCCATTGCTGTACAACGCGTACCCGGGATACAACGCGTACCCGCTCACATACAATGCAATGGGCCGTGCGGGCACACCGATCGGTCCATTGCTGTACGACGCGTACCCGGGATACAACGCGTACCCGCTCACATACAATGCAATGGGCCGTGCGGGCACACCGATCGGTCCATTGCTCTACAACGCGTACCCGGGATACAACGCGTACCCGCTCACATACAATGCAATGGGCCGTGCGGGCACACCGATCGGTCCATTGCTGTACGACGCGTACCCGGGATTCAACGCGTACCCGCTCACATACAATGCAATGGGCCGTGCGGGCACACCGATCGGTCCATTACTGTACGACGCGTACCCGGGATACAACGCGTACCCGCTCACATACAATGCAATGGGCCGTGCGGGCACACCGATCGGTCCATTGCTCTACAACGCGTACCCGGGATACAACGCGTACCCGCTCACATACAATGCAATGGGCCGTGCGGGCACACCGATCGGTCCATTGCTGTACAACGCGTACCCGGGATACAACGCGCACCCGCTCACATACAATGCAATGGGCCGTGCGGGCAAACCGATCGGTCCATTGCTCTACAACGCGTACCCGGGATACAACGCGTACCCGCTCACATACAATGCAATGGGCCGTGCAGGCACACCGATCGGTCCATTGCTCTACAACGCGTCCCTGGACAGGTCACACGCATATGTCACCATGCTGGTCACTGGTGAACCTATGCCAGCCACATTTACTTTCCAGGGACTCAGGGGCACACCTACAACACCACACCCAGTCCACACTGTATCTAAGGCATGTGTGGCAGCATAACCTTATCTGTGTATGGGGGTGAATATGTGGTTTTTGGGGTGGCACTTGGGGGCAGACACACCCAGGCTGTGCACGTGTTCATGGGGACAGGGTCCTTTGTGTGTTGTGCACCTGACCACTGTGGTGTGTAACTTTTCATTTCTGAGCATGTGTCATGGTCACATTTTCAGGTTGTGTATGTGTATGACATGTCACATACCCCCAGGCTCACATGTGGGAAGGCATGTACGTCACAGGGTGGCCCATTGCCACAATAGTGATGTCCCTCCGCAGTCTGTGTGCATGTTGTGTTTCACATGTCTCTGACTCCATGTGCACAATGGGAGACAGTCTCCACATCCACGTGGTTTGTGCATGAACTTTGATGTTGTGTGTGTGTGTGTGTCACAGACGTCCATGTCTGTCCTGCAGAGGCTACAGGGGCCACTACCTGTGGGTGTCATGTTTGTTTTCCTGATGTGTACATGATACGCCATGTCATGCCAGTGTCCATGTGGCAAGACAGGGTCCCTGGGAATCTACCTGTCAATGAGCTGTGATGCCTGTGGAGCATCTGTCCAGACATGTCACTGTGGTATGTGTGTGGAACGTGAGAGCAGTAAATGGGTACTGTGACACAGCCTAATGGTTTCCCATAGCACACCCTGGAACCTGTTGTCAACACTTGTTGAACAGAGATGTTAGATGATGTCCATGTAGGTGCCATATATGTCCAAACAGAACGACACACACATCAAGTACTTGTGTTTGTAAATGATGTATCATGTGAAATTGAGTATGGTGAACGGCACATAGGTGGGGTGACTGACAAGCTTGCTTTCTTCACCTATGCACTGCAGGGCTCCTGCTGTCCATCGACCATTCCCAGACCTGGCAACGATGGTGGAACGTGACAGCATCCGACGGTACCGCTTCACCAGGCAGCTGATTGAGGATTTGGCAGTGCGGTTGGACCCACATTTGCAGCCTGGCCATCCGTATCCTACAGCGCTGACCCCCAAGGTGAAGGTGATGGCAGCCCTACACTTCTTTGCCACCGGTACCTTTCAACACACTGTGGCAACTACTGGTGGGATGTCACAGACTATGTTCAGCCGTGTGCTACGCGATGTTTTGGGGGCAATGTTGAGATACCTGAACCAGTACATCTATTTCCCAACACGTCAACGACTCACTGACGTCAAGAGTGACTTCTATGCCCTGGGGAGGATGCCACATGTAATTGACTCCATTGATGGGACACATGTGGCTTTGATACCACCACAGGCACATGAGCAGGCATACCGGAACCGTAAACATTACCATTCGATCAATGCTCTGGTGGTATGTCTTGCAGATATGACCATCACACATGTGTGTGCCCGTTTCCCCGGTTCGGCACACGATGCCTACGTGATGAGGAGTAGTCGCATCCCGAGGATGATGTCACAGATGCTGAACCAGCGTGCCTGGCTCGTTGGTGTGTACTGACTTTGTACCATTGTGTGTGTTCTGCTATGTTGTTTTCGGCACACATTTTCAAATCGGCTAATGTGCAATTGTCTGTTTGTAGGTGACTCGGGATACCCCAACATGCCGTGGTTGCTGACACCCCTCAGGAACCCTGTGACACCAGCCCAGATGCGCTACAATGAGGCACATGGTCGGACGAGGAGGGTTATTGAGCGGACCTTTGGTCTCCTGAAGATCCGCTTCCGCTGCCTGGACAAGACAGGAGGGGCCCTCCCATATGCCCCAGCAAAGGTGTGCAAGATTGTCATCGTCTGCTGCATTCTACACAACCTGGCAGTGCGGAAGGAGTTGCCTCTCATCCTGGATGACGATGACCAACGTCCGCCACCTGTGGAAGATCCTGGCCTGGGTCACGATGCCAGTGAAGATGATGATGATGATGATGATGATGGTGATGTCCGCACACAGCTCATCACCAACTTCTTCAGCTGAATGTGAGTCTCCAGAGGGTTGTAATGTCAATGATTTGAGTTTGCATGATATGTGTTTGTGGTGCTCTGGTGCTGTTTGAGTGTGGCCATGTGCTACTTGACTGGATGCGTGCAGCGATGTGTCCTTGCAGGTGGTCTGTACTGCCCAACAGTGTTGACATGCTAACTTGGTTTTGTGTAGTTATCTCGTGACATGTATTAGACATGAGTATTGCCGTTCTGTTCTTCAGTGGTTTTGACTGTGTGTCATGTCTGTCCTTCACAGGGTGCTGCCGGAGTTGTTTGATCAACTTGGATCCCCCGAATCCATGATTCAACTTCCAAGGTGGAAGCAGTCGTTTCCCTACAGGTGATGTGCCACACACCCCTGGACTTTCTATCTTCTGCACTGTTTGACTTTGTGGCCACAGCCAGGTTGGATTAGCTTGCATTTGTAGTGGAAACAACATGTTGCAAATGTGTAATAAACCTGTGCTTCACTTTGGGATGTGCGTTGTCTGTAGTCACACATCTGACTGACATTTGCTTACTGCACCTGTTGTCTAGTTGACACTGACTGTGAATAGGTGGCGTGTCTGTGCATTCCACTGTATTTCGTTGCAACATCAGTATAGGTGATGAGTCTGATGGCCATGGTGGGTATGTGTTGTGTGGCCCTAGTGGTGTATCTCCCTCATATGTGTCACGTCGCCATGACTGACATGACGGTGTTGGACTTGCTGTAGCAGTTAGCATGCACAGTTTCATTTTTCTGATCACCATCTCCATGACAGAGAGCACGTTGGAATCACAACAGAGGCAGATATGGTGTATTGGTGAGTTTATTTACATACAGGTGTGAGGATGGTGCACAGGATGGTGGGTGCTGTACATAGAAATTGGAATCCAAAGTTCCCATGTGATTTGGAAGTCTTGGTAGCTGAAATCTCCAGAGTAAAGTCCACAGTCATCTGATAAATTTGGTCAACTAGAGCTCCCCATGTCATGTGGGAGAGTTGGGTTGTCTTCGACAGGGCGTGCAGTTTGCACACAGAGGAAAAGTTCCAGAACAGGTGTTGGCTTCCTGGGGGATGTAGATGGCCATCGGCCTCTCAGTTTGGCCTCCTCGGATGCCCCTCTTCTTGCGGGGGGACCCTCAGGTGCAGGCTGCGGCGGTGCAGGGGACTCTCTGCCAGAGTCCTCCTCCCTCCCTGTGGCATGTGCAGTTGTTTCAGCAGCAGATGTTGTGGGCACACAGGGAGGTGAGGCCATGTTGGTGCTGATCTGGCGGAGGCATGTCAGTATGTCCCTATGCACCGCTGTCAGTTGTTCCAATGTGTCCCACTTGGACTCCATGCCAGACATGTGTGTCTCGACACGTGACATGTGTGTCTCGACACGGGACATGTGGGAGTCCAAGCGGGCATGATGGGCAGCCTGCTGCTGTTGTGTGTCCTTGAGGATCCCCACTACCTGGCTGACCTCTCTGGTGCTAGTCTGGTACGCATCCGCGATGCGTGCCAGTTGTGGGTCATCATGCAGTCCAGACCCCTCTGCAAAGAGCGACCTATGTCTACCACCCCTCCCACCACCCCTGGCAACACGTGCAGGACCTGCGGTGGCACACACAGGTGACCGTGGGCCCACTTGGGTGTTGTTCCTGGGCTCGTCACCAGCTCCAGTTTGGGCCTGGGTCCCTGCACTGTTGTCATCTGTGGTCCTTGGTCTGTCCGTGTTGGCAGGGGTGGCCTGTGTGTTGGCAGTTGTTGGAGGGGTGGGTGCAGGGGGTGCAGATGTTGGTCCTGCTGGTGCTGCATGATGACTCACACCGGAGGGTCCAGCTGGTTCTTCGCCATCCGAGGAGTGCAGAGGCTGATCCACACCAGTGAGCTCAGTGTTCCCCGGAGCCTGGGACAGGGACTCCTCCTCGTCTGCTGCTGTGTCCCCATCATCACCTGTTTTGGGGAGGAACACAGATTGTATGTTATGTTTCTACTGGCATCAATTGTTCAAACACCTGACAGTTGTGACTGTACCTCTGGATGTGGGCCAGGACATTGCATTCTCCTAAATTGTGATAGTCAGAGAGTGATATTGGTGTAGCACATTGTCCTGCCAACCTGTGGCATGTCAATGTGAATGTTGAGGTGTGTGCATGACCAGTATTGGTGGTATTTGGTTGCCTTCCAGGCCTCCTTCTCCCCCCAGCCCAGTTATCCCACCATGAAGCGTGCTTCCATTGCAGGGAGTGCAAGTTGTCTTTCAGGATGTCAGTCAGTGGTGTCCTGCTGTTGGTTGTTGCACAGTTCCCAGCAGTGCCTTGTGCTCCCCCCAGCAGTACCCAGTGTCAGCCATCTTGTGAGTCCTTTTCCACTCCCTGTGATGTGAGCATGGTTCAGAGTGGTGTTGATGGGCCAATTGTGAGGCTGACCAGTATCTGTGCCTACAACTCCCATCCTGCTATTGCCTCCATCCCCCTTCCCAGCATGCCCATCCTTCCTTCCTTTTGACTCTGCTACCCTGTGGGGTGGGGTGCCTGTGCTGACAGGATGGCTGGGAGTGTTGTCCTGGCAGTTGTTTGGCTACAAGTCCCAAGAGTGTCCCTGTGCTTCACACAGCATAACCCAGGGTGGTGGTTCTTTGTGGGATCTTCAGTTAGGATGTGAGGCATTGCATTCTCCCAGGTGGGTTATGTGGAGTTAGTGTTGAGGGGGTGTGTGAGGGGAGGTGCTTGTAACTATGGTCAGTGCTGTGAGTCCTCCTTCCCACCCAGCCAGATATCCCACCATGGAACGTGCTTCCATTGCAGGGAGTGCAAGTTGTCTTTCAGGATGTCAGTCAGTGGTGTCCTGCTGTTGGTTGTTGCACAGTTCCCAGCAGGGCCTTGTGCTCCCCACAGCTGAGGCCAGTGTCAGACATCTTTGAAGTGGCTTTTCACTGCCTGTGAGGTGTGCATGCTTCAGTGTGAGCTTGCTGGGCCATGTGGGTGGGGGATGTTGAGCTGTGACTACCACTCCCATCATGCTATTGCCTCCACGCCCCTTCCCAGCATGCCCATACTTCCTTCCTTTTGAGTGGACTTCACTGTGTGTGAGTGTGAGAGCAATGGCAAGATGGCTGACAGTGTGGTCCTGTTGTTTGAGGTGCCCAGTTCCCAGCAGGGCCTTGTGCTCCCCCCAGCAGTAGCCAGTGTCAGCCATCTTGTGAGTCCTTTTCCACTCCCTGTGATGTGGGAAAGGTTCAGAGTGGTGTTGATGGGCCAATTGTGAGGCTGACCAGTAACTGTGCCTACAACTCCCATCCTGCTATTGCCTCCACCCCCCTTCCCAGCATGCCCATACTTCCTTCCTTTTGAGTGGACTTCACTGTGTGTGAGTGTGAGAGCAATGGCAAGATGGCTGACAGTGTGGTCCTGTTTGTTGGTGCCCAGTTCCCAGCAGGGCCTTGTGCTCCCCCCAGCAGTAGCCAGTGTCAGCCATCTTGTGAGTCCTTTTCCACTCCCTGTGATGTGGGCAAGGTTCAGAGTGGTGTTGATGGGCCAATTGTGAGGCTGACCAGTATCTGTGCCTACAACTCCCATCCTGCTATTGCCTCCACCCCCATTCCCAGCATGCCCATACTTCCTTCCTTTTGAGTGGACTTCACTGTGTGTGAGTGTGACAGCAATGGCAAGATGGCTGACAATGTGGTCCTGTTGTTTGTTGGTGCACAGTTCCCAGCAGGGCCTTGTGCTCCCCCCAGCAGTACCCAGTGTCAGCCATCTTGTCAGTTGTTTTCCCCTCCCTGTGATGTGAGCATGGTTCAGAGTGGTGTTGATGGGCCAATTGTGGGTGTGACCAATATCTGTGACTACCACTCCCATCATGCTATTGGCTACACTAACTTCACCAGCATACACAGAATTCCTTCCTTTCAGTGAGCTTCCCTGTGAGGTGGTGTTCTAGTGGTGGGTAAATATCTGGGAGTGTTTGTTGGTTCTATTTGTGCCACTGCCTTGCTGTATTTGTTGTTAGGTTTGTACATGTCATGACACAGTTACATATCACTATGAGATGGCAGGTATTGTGTTTGTCTGACTAGCATTCACATCTTGGGATGGATATCTTTTGGTTGCTGTGTATTTGCTAAGGGTGCATGGTTTGCCTGTCCCCTTGACTGTGATGTGTGTATGTTGTCACACCATATTGTGTATATTAGTTGTGTACTCACCAGGCTCTGGGATGTCTGTTAGTCCGTATACGCTCACTGGTGGTAGGATGGCCCGCATCTTCTCCTCCCAGGGCCTGAGGTATACTGGTTTTGCAGGAGGGCCACTGCCGGTGTGCTGGCTGAGGAGGTAGTCCTTTTTGAGTAGGTCCCGTACCCTCCTGCGCACATCATACCACCTGTTCTGGATGTCTTCCTTTGTGCGCAAACATGGTGATTGTGCGTTGACCCTGTCGACAATCCTCGCCCACATCTTGGTTTTCTGCGACATGGGGGTCTGTTGTACCAATGTACCAAACAACTGTGGCTCTACCCTGAGTATCTCGTCTACCAGGACTTCCAATTCACAATCTAGGAACTTGTGGTTCTTCTTTGGGGGCATGGTGATGGGTGGTGGTGGTGATTGATGTGTGTGTGTGCAAGTGGGGGGTGTGAGTGTAGGTTTAGCTGGGTGTGTGTGAGGGTGCTATTTGTAAGTGTGGTAATGGTGTGTGGCTTGTGTGATGTATAAGCTGTGAGTGTGTCTGTGGTTGCTGTGTGATGGTGTTCTGGGCTGGCAGGTCAGTGGAATTTGCAAAGGATCATGGTAGGGATTTGTGGCCTTTATGTAGGTGGAGTTGGAGGTGTGTCCTTGTTCCATTTTTTTTTTCCTCCCTGTATTTATTGGCATTGTGGTTGCTTGTTTGGCACTTTTTTTTTTTCCCTTGGTGTTTTTGGTGCATGTAGGAGTCGTTCTTGTGTCCGAGTAGGACGCTGCAGTTGTCTGGTGCGATCTTGTCTGACTCGTTCCCGCTGTGTGTCAGCTAGGTTTCATATGCGGCGTATTGGGTTGCTTCGGCTGGGTTTTGTATGCGTGTCGATCGTACGGCTTGTGCTCCGGGCGAGTCGGTCGTGTTTTGCACGCACAGCATCGTACTACGCGGGTCGGAGTTCACGGGTACGTTTCGTTTGGGTTCAAGCCGGGTGCGTGTCGGTCGGTTCGTTTCGCGTGATTTTCCGGCCGGATGGCTTGTTTCCGTCCGGCTCGGTCGGTCGTTTTGTATTCCGTCCGAGTCGGTCGGATTTCACATGCATTTCATCATACTACCCGGGTCGTACGGCGCCGGTCCGAGTCGGTCGGACTAAATTCCCGTACCGAGTCGGTCGGTATTTTTTCCGGCCCGAATCAGATTCGGCCCCTTAGTCTACGAATAAGTGGTAAATATTTAATTTTAATGCTACAATGATGCAGAGCAGATGGAAGTAAAATGCAAACAGAGACTACAAATTTCAAAGCAGGATAAATATCCATTTCTGGTGGAACATATACCACTATGGCTATCATATTTCATGAAGGAGTTACTGGTACATCTGGCCACTACACTGTCTGTGTAAAAAGTAAAAGTGGATGGACAGAATGTAATGATAGCAACCTTAAAGTCAAGCAAAAACTGCCTTTTAAGCTACCTAATTCTTATCTTTTATTTCTACAACCAAAGTTCTAAGGAGGATTACAGTTGTGAAAGTGATATAGTGTATTTGTTCTAGATCCATTATCAGTATTTATGACATCATTCGACCTACCAGGGGTGATGTCGTTATAAGGCTCACCATGTGCTGGTGTGCCTTATATATCTATTAGTAGTTCTTATAATAAGTGTCTTGTTTTCAGCATAAGATTTCTCAACAAGTAGTACGAATATAGGTAAACAAACATTTAAAAAATTGTCGAGAGTGCAAAGCACAATGTTCCTTCATTGCTGTGACATGGTGTGCATTTTTTTCTACAATCTTGATGATTGTTTTTTCCCCACTCTTCAATGATGATTCTTTCAATAGTACATCAGTTATGGCATATGAGTATAGAACCTGAGAACAGTTAAAAAATGAAATGCTTAATTTTGATATAAGATAGCATTACAGTATAAAAAATGAGTAGTAATTTGTTTGCTATGAAGTTATTCATTTTTATAATTGTAATTATATTGTGTAATTTTATAAATTGTAATACTAACTCATATTTGTGTTTTTTTTCTTTTCATACAGATGTATGGCATCATTTATTGGAGTGATTACTTTTTTCAGTATTGTTTCATAAGATTACATTCTCAGGGTACACACCCAGGCAGACACTAATACAACCACTAACACATTCATGTACACACCGATACAGGCACTGACACAACCAGCTACATATCAATACATCTACTGATACACTCAGCCAAACACTGATACAGCCTCTAGTAATTGAAACAAGACTACAGCCACTGACACACCCAGGCACATACTGATACAGTGTCTGACACACCCAGGTACACATTGTTAGACACTGACACACCCAGGCACACACTGATACAACTACTGGCACACCCAGCCACACTCTGATACAGAAACTGACACACCCAAGCACATACCCATACAGCCGATAATACACGCTCTCACATATCAATACAGCCACTTCCACATTCAGCCAAACACTGATACAGCCTCTCAAACACCCACACACATACTGATACAGTCACTGACACACCCAGACACACACTAATACAGACACTAACACATCCAGACACACATTGTTACAGACACTGACACACCCAGGCACATACTGATATATTCACTGACACTCTGATACAGGATATGGCACACTCAGGCACATACTCATAAAGCCAATGACACACCCAGTCACATGTCGATACAGCCACTTAGACATTCAACCAAACACTGATACAGACTCTCAAACATCCACACACATACTGATACAGCCACTAACACACCCAGGTACAAACTAATAGAGACACTAACCCACCCAGGCACACACTGTTACAGATATTTCCTTCTTATCCTCAATAGATTCTGGATGTTCATCCTGGACAGAAGATGAAGCTTCAGCCATTTAATAAATTTTTTCACAAAAGTGAACAAAAAATAGAGGACCACTGCTTCGGAATCCTCTTTCTACAGAGTTTACTGGAGAACAAACTATTTTTGGGTGTGGTTTTATATGTACATGGGTGGAGTCCTAATGTGCCCAATCCAAAGGCAGGGTTTGGGTGTTCCATTGAGCGAATTCATGATTCCAGTCCATAGATTCACGAAGTTGTGAAAATCTCAAACTAAGAAACTTTCTTGAAAAACAGATATAGGGTGCCATATATATATACTTATAAATATGTTCACCCTGATGTCATTAATGAAAGTAGAGGGATGTACATATTTAAGTAATTTTTTTAAATTTCAGTGAATAAGCGAATTGCAATTTACGGATTCATTGTGATAACGTGATCGGAATCAATAACCATAGAAAACTTGTGGTCTTGTCTATGTTTTCCGTCCGTGGAGGCACAGTGGCACCAAAAAAATAATTTTAAAAAAACTTGTTCAATCACATTTACAAAAACATTATATATTTTAAATTAAGTAGATATCTGATTTTTACCTTTTAAAATGTATATAAAGAATATTTAAAAAAACAATGTCAGCAGTTTAAAAAAAATTAATTATTAAATTAACAAGCAAAATTGGTATTAAAGTACTAAAATTAAACCCTAGAACTTAACTCAAAAACTAAACATTACAGGGACATAATACTTTGAAAATAGAATTTTAAAAACATTTGAAATTCACTGAAAAAAAAGGTTACAGGGACGTTATAGTTAGGCTCAGATTATACACGCACAAAACCATAGAAATTCAGTGATTATAGTTACTTGAGCTAACTGTAAATTATGACCCCGCAATGCATTGCTTATAATCTCACATATTACATCACTTGTGACATGGTCAGTGATATCACTGATGACATCACTTATGACTTCTCAAATGACATCAATGATGTTATCACTGATAGCATCATCTACAAAACCACTCACACATTCACTCACACACCCGCAAAACAACTCCCACACCCTCTCAAACACCCATACAACCACTCACACACCCACTCACTCATAGAGCCACTGACACACCCACTCATTCACCCATACAACCACTCATACAGCCACTTACTTAACCATACACCTACTCACAGAGGCACTCACTCACCCATACAGTCCTTTACACAGCCACTCACTCACTAATACAGCTGCTCACACACCCTCTAATTTACCCATACAGCCACTCAACAGAGCCACTCACATAACCACACAACCATTTACATTCCCATTCACATATCCATACAAGCACTCACATGTCTACTCACTCACCCAGACAGCCTCTCACACAGACACCAACTCACCACTACAGCTACTCACATACCCACTCAGTTAAACACCCACTCAAACAGCCACTTGCTCACCCATACAGCCCCCTACACACACTATCAGTCACCCATACAGCCACTCACTCACCCACTCATACAGCCACTTACACATCTACTCACTCTCCCATACAGCCACTCACACACCCACTCACTCACCAATACAGCCACTCACTCATCCATACAGCTACTCACATACCCACTTCTTCACTCATACAGCTACTCATACACCCACTTATTCACCCATACAGCCACTCACACACACCACTGATACACCCATGCAGCCACTCACACACCACTGACACACCCATACAGCCACTCACACACCCACTCACACACAGATGAACACAGTCACGCAGCCAATCACAAAATATATGCTAGCAATAGTATCACTCATTAAGTAGTACACAAAGTATACTAATTTAACTTTTGAAATACCGTAGTATATATGTTTAACACTCATAAACCTTTAGAAAACAGTCACAATCACTGGATGATGCCATCAGTGATGTCATTTGAGGTGTCATCTGCGCCTTGAGACCCTAATGGGCGATTAGCCTTGCTTTTAAAGAACCCTGATTGATTGATTGGTTGATGTCATCAGTGATGTCACTGACCATGTCATAAGTGATGTAATATGTGAGGTCATAAGCAGTGCATTACGGGGGCGTAAGTTATTGTTAGCTCAGATGACTCAGGATAGAGGGGATCTCCCAGAGAGAGAGTTCCATATTGGATTTGATGCAGGAAGTACTCTCTCTTCCCAAACCCAGTCCCCTGAGGACCTCAAGGACAGACAGGCTGAGTGGGACCTGAGGCTGAAGCTGGCCCAGGTGGCTGCAGAGGAGAGATCCTTGGAGGAGAAAAGGGTCTTGCTGGCTCATGAATTGGGTGTCAAGGAGATGGACATGAAGGCCAAATAGTTGTTAGAGTTTAGCACAAATGGTGGGAGCATGTGTTGAGTGCAGAAGAAAGAGTCCATATACCCAGAGACGTGGTGCCTGACTTTCAAGGAGGCGATGATATAGACAGGTGGTTTCAGGCATATGAAGTAACTTTAAAGTTATAGAGAGTCTGAGGAGGGTTGGAGAACTGGCCTTTGGAGTCATATTCCTGGTGATAGGAGGGACGACTTCCTGGGCCTAGAGAAGGGGAAGAGGCTGAGTTATCCCACCATAAAGGAGGCCCTTCTCAGTAAGTATGAATTTACTCCAGAGGAGTGCAGGGTGAAATTCAGGGGTAGTCAGAAACTGTGTCACCAGTCCTGGGAGGATTTTGTGGAGTACTTTTTAAATGTTTGTAAAAAGTACTATTGTTTTTTTAGAAGATTTTCTAAACAGTTGTCTACTTTTTCTTTTTTTCAAAGAGAACTGAAAGAAGGAATTGGCTTCAGACTGTGACAATGTGAAGAGTCAATGGGGAGCTAAGAAATATTTCTGCTGACAGTAGTTTCTATGTGATTGGAAACACAGTGCTTGCTGCTTCAGACTTTTTTCCTCACTGTCTTTGTCTTTTGGAATGCTACATGTAATATACTGTTCTATGAATGAAAATACAGACTCATCTGTGTCTGTTCCAAATTTAGGTGCATCTTTTACACAGACCAGCAAATGAATATTAGGAGCACCTCTTGCTTGGTACTCTTTTTGCAAAACTAAATCAGTAATTTCTCTAAGATGTGGATTTTTGGTTTCAGATGAAGGAAAGCATTGTTTGAAATCTCTGCTTAAAGTACCTGCAAACATTTGCCAGAACCAAACAGAAAAGATCTCCCGGTGTCTTGAATTTGATGCCTTTAATGTTACAGTAGTTTTGTCTCAAAATGTCATGTAAGTCATCCAATGGGTATTCTGCAGAGCTCCGAGATAGAAACCAAGTTGGTGATTTTAAATTTCTCCATACTGTAATTACTTACATACACAAAACAAAAACAAAGGTGATAATAATCTCCCATAAGTAAGTTAAAAAAGGGACATGGTTTATCAAGGGAAAGGCCATAGAAGTGGTGAACAGCAATAAATATCTGGCAGTTTAGCTAGACCACAGAGGCCATTCAACAGCGCATATCACGGCCCAACAAGGGGTAGCAAATTCACTTGAAGGGGCATTCTGTAAAGTGAAAAAAATCAATGAATACGCCAGACCTAACTACCCTCCTGAAGGTAGTGGTATGTACATTTCTACCTATTGTGGCTTATGGGACACTATTCAGCGGCAGAATGGCCAATTGGCTGGCTAGAGCACAGTCATCATGCTACTGCAGAGTATTTTAGCTTCCGAACTGCACCTCACATGCTCAAACCCTACTAGAGTTTGGGCTAACCTCGCAACAATGCATATTAAAAGCCAGATACGCAGCTTATTGTCTGAAAGCAAAGCAGATACGGGGGTACACTCTAAAAAATTCCACCTGGAAGTTAATACGCAACCCGGCAACAAACTAGCACAAGTTTTTAACGCACACTTTGGAGTCCTTAGAAGCACGACCACTATGTCAACCTGGCTTCCTGCTTATATGGTGACTAAGCTACTGATTAAACAAGCTAGTTTAATATCAGCAGACCTGGATGCACAAGTGGTGAAAAATTTGGGTCATGATAGTTTGGCCTCAATGCTTTATGAGCTAGGGTCTCTGCCATCTTACCTTTCCCTGCCCCTCAATCTTCATTTGAAACAATAGCTAATGGGCCTGCATTTTGGTCTAGTCCCACTGAAGTCCCATGGGTATGGAAAGAGGAACTTAGAGGCGAGCGACAGGCAATGTCGCCTATGTGCCAATGCAGAGGAATCATTGACCCATGTGCTATGTATCTGTGAGGAGTTGGCCCCATTAAGGAAATTTTGAGTTCGACCAATTTGGTGCACCTTGAATATTCGGACTTGCCAGGAAGTTTTAGAGGCATGTTTGGGAGGGGAATCTGCGCAACTGGCCACTCACTTTGTGAAAATTATGAAGGCTGCAATAGCTCTATCGTCAGATTGACAATTGAACTAGAACGAGTTTGGAGCAGATTCTCTTTTAGTGCATAGGGCCCAATCAGCTACTAAAGAGTACCCTGATGCACTGCCCCCCTTTCTTTTTAGCACGCTGACCAAGCAAGGGGGTAAAAACATCATGCCCCCGTATGGACTTTTGACTGAAATGATTGATCTTCATATATCGTGGGATTCACCCTTTTACTGAATTTATTAATGTATATTTAGTGTGCATTGAAACATTTTACTGCTAAGATATTTTATCATGAAGTGCAACTTTTGTAACGATTTTAAGTAATTGTGCAATAAATAAATTAATGCATAAATTACATACACATAGTATGCAGCTTTGTTTGTTTTCTACACTTTTATCCCCCACTGTTCATTGATGATTCTTTCAACAGTACATCACTTTTAGTGTATGAGTACAGAACCTGAGAACAATAAAGAACGGAAAATTCACCCACAGAAGACATTTGTACGGTGACAAGCATGTGGCATTTTGCACTGTGAGCAAGCATCACACTTACATTTTTGAAGGCAGCTGGAATTATAATGACTGCAGTTGATGGTGGTTCTTCCAAGGGTACTGTATAGGTTGACTGTCCTGCTGCACCTAGTTTGTCCCCCATCACTTAGTTGTGGCCCCTTTCTGGAATTGTTTTTAAGTGCTTCCACATGGAAGTTGTCCCATGTAAATAACTGTTTGTAGTGCCCTTGGATAACTGCGTGCCACAAACATTACAGTACAGACATTTATCTGTAACCTTCTTTTTCCTTCATGGTATATTGTAAGATGCTTTCAAACATCACTTTGTTTTGTGCTTCCTGAAGTACTCGTGCATACAAAGTGTATTTGTAAATATAATAAATTATGTTATGTTTATTTGTTAATTGTTTGGTGTAAATTGTATTGTAATGTGTTAATAAAATGTATCTGTAAACTTATAAAAATGTATATTACTAATATAACTTATGGGTCACAAACAAACCCATAAAGGTATTCATACATTAACTCACACACCTAAAGAGTCATTCATACAGGTACTGACACACCTACACATACACGCATTCACCTAGTCAAATCCTCATACAGTCAGACATACACCCATTTACACATGCAAACAGCTACTTACATAGACTCATACACATACAGCCATTCACACACCCACTCACACACTCATACAGTCACCCACACACCAAGCCACACACCAATACAGTGACTCAAATACCCAAGTATACACTGATACACCCTCTAACACCCCCACACACACACACCTACTCGCACACCAGGCCATACACTGATAAAAGCACAAAGAGACTGTCACATCCATGCACATGCCAACACAGACACTGACACACCCAGGCACTCACTGATACAGCCACCAACAGACCCAGACTCACAATGATACAATCTCTGACACACCCAGGGACACACCAATACAGCCACTGACATACCCAGACACACACTGATACAACTACTAATACACCCAGCCACACTCTGATAACGAAACTGATACACCCATGTGCATACTCACACCACCAATGACACTCAGTAACTTATTGATACAGCCAACATTCAGCCAAACACTGATACAGCATCTCAAACACCCATACACATACTGATACAGCCAGTAACGCACCCAACCGCACACTAATAAGACACTAAAACAGCCAGCCACACACTAATGCATCCAATAAGACACCTAGGCACATACCAATGCAGACACTGACACAGCCAGGCATACACCAAGGCAGACACTGATACACCCAGCCAAATACTAATTCATCAATTAATAAACCTAGGCACACATGGATGCATACACTGACACACCCAGGGACATACCAATGCAGGCACTGAGGCACCCAGGCATACAGCAATGCAGACACTGATACACCCAGCCAAGCACTAATGTATCCTCTAACAGACCTAGGCACACACTGATGCATACACTGACACACGCAGGGACATTCCAATGCATACACTGACACACCCAGGCATTCAGCAATGCAGTCACTGACACACCCAGCCAAACACTAATGCATTCAATAAGATACACAGGCACACACTGACACAACCAGTCTTACACCGATACAGTCACTGACACATTAAAAACACAGAGGTTGCTCTTTGTTTGACCAGGTGATTGTCTAAAAATCATTTTTAGAACTTTTTTAACAGTTTTTTAAATTGTGCTCCTTTTTTTTTAAACAAAAAGTGAACAGGGTAGTAAAAAGGCCAGGATAGGGAAATGCAAAGAAGCAACTCGCTTCAGTCTTCGAAAAAACACGACTTAGTAACTGGAAGTGATACTTCTTCACTGTATTCAAGTATGCACCCACAGAGGATATTTTTACAGTAACAAGCATGTGGCACTTCATAACCATGTCACTCAATTCTTCCCAAGCAGCTGGTTTTGTATTGATTGCAGCTGATGATGGTTCTCCCAAGGTTGTTGTAGAGGTCGACTGTTGTGCTGCACCTGCTTTCTCCCACATCATCCGTTTGTAGACCATTTTATTGCTTGTTTTTAAATGCATCCACATAAAGTTGAACCAGGTGAATAATTATTTGCACTGCCTCTGGATAACTGCTTGCCACAAATCTTGAACTGCACATATTTTGCAGTTACCTTCTTTTCACCAGAAGGTATTGTAAAGTGCTTCCAAATATCACTTTCTTTTCTTCGAGGTGCTGTATCTTCCTCCTCATACTCAATAGGTTTCTGGATGTTCATCCTGGATAGAAGATGTAGATTCAGCCATTCTCTGAAAGCAGAGTACCACTGGTTCTCAATCCTCTTTCTAGAAACTTCACTAGAGAACTGACTATTTTGGGGTGTGGTTTTCTATGTACATGGTTGGGTTCCGAACATATCCAATCTAAAGGGAAGGTTTGGGTGTATTATCGGTCGAATTCGCGAATCCGGTCCGTAATTCGTGAATTTCCAAAACTTGTAAAATGGGTAACTTTCTTGAAAAATAGATATATATTGTATATATACTTGTAAATATGTTCACACTGATGTCATTACTGAACATGGAGGGGTGTACATATCTAAAATAAATTATAGAATTTTCGGCGACTCTGCAGATTTGCGTATTCATTCTGATCCCGTAATCGGAATTAAAAACCATAGAGTACTAGTCTCGTCTATGTTTTTGGACCCGTGGAAATACTGAGGAACAAAAAAATAATAATAATTGTTTAAATACAATAACAAAAAAGTATATATTTTACATTAAGTACATATGTGATTTTTTTTTCCTTTGAAAACATACATAAAGTTTATAAAAAAAAGAATGTCTGTAAAAAAAAAGAAGCCTAAATTAAACATTAAAATAAATTGTAGTATACTTAGTATTCAAGATAAATCCTAGAAATTAACTAACAGCACTACACATTACAGGGACATAACACTTTCAAAGTAGAATTTGAAAAACCTTAGAAATTCACTGAAAAATCCAAAGGTTATAGAGACGTCATAGCTAGGAAATAACATTAAAAAACCTTAGAAATTCACTGAAAAAAACAAATGTTACAGGGACGTTAGAGCAAGGGAATAGAATTATAAAAACCTTTGAAATCCGCAAAAAAAAAACAAAGGTTACAAGGACGTTATATTTAGGAAATAGAATTTAAGAAAACCTTAAAAATTCACTGAAAAAAACAAAGGTTACAGAGACAATATAGTTAGGAAAAATAATTTAAAAACCTTAGACATTCACAAAAAAAACAAAGGTTACATGGATTTTTAGCGAGGCTCAGGCTTCACACATACAAAACCTTAGAAATTCAGCAGTTATATCTACCTGATCTAACTATAACTTTCCCCCTCTATGCACTGATTATCACCTCACGTATTACATCACTTATGACATGGTCAGTGACATCACTGATTACATCACTGATGACATCTCAAATAACATCACTGATGACATCACTCAGTTTGTTTCGTAAACGTTTCTGAGACTTAAAGATATATACTAAACTACTGCATAAGTTAAATTACTTGGGACCGATTCACAAAAGTAATATAAGACAAAATCCTAACTTTACAACTTTCGGTATTCACAAAGGGCATTTAGGAGTAGTAAAGTTGGGATTTTATCTCAGTTAAACTCAAGTTTTGGTCTTAAGTTAAACTTAAGACCAAAACTTAAGTTTAACTGAGACAAAATCCTAACTTTACGACTTTCGGTATTCACAAAGGGCATTTAGGAGTAGTAAAGTTAGGATTTTGTCTCAGTTAAACTTAAGTTTTACTTAAGTTAAACTTAAGACCAAAACTTAAGTTTAACTGAGACAAAATCCTAACTTTACTACTCCTAAATGCCCTTTGTGAATACCGAAAGTCGTAAAGTTAGGATTTTGTCTCAGATTATTTTTGTGAATCGGGCCCATGATGTTTCTGTACTACTAATGAAGGATACTATTTCTAACATATGTCATCTGAGTGAATGTGTGACAATGTAGGTTTGTTAGGCCCTTTGTGTGTAGACAGGACACAGCCAACTTAAGAGTAAGAGAGGTTTGGCCCAGCTCCTTCCTTCCATCCTGCCAGTGATGGCCCTACCAATCACACGTAAGCTCCCATTTTGTGTGGCTGTCTAGGAGGAATAAGAAATGCCCAGCTGTCAACTACACCCAGTCATGTGACTGGAGACAGGCTGCAGGCACAAAATGACGAGGGCAAGAAAATGTCAACTTTCTAAAAGTGGCATTTTCAGAATTTTAATTTAAACTCTGACTTCACCATCAGTTAGGATTTTAAATTTGGATTCCAGAAAGACCAAACATGAAACAGTTATCTCTTCCCATTCGGTAATTACACTTATAACATGTAATAAGGCAACTCCAATGTTATCATATAGGTGAGATAGGCTTTGCAGTACTACTATTAAATACATTGCACCCTCCCCTCTGGGCTGCCCAGGGCCTATCCTATGGGTGACTCATCTATATTAAAAAGGAAGGTTTGGGCCTGGCAAAAGGTTTCTTTTTCCACGTCGAAATGGCAGTTTACACAGCACACACAGGTGCTGCAATGGCAGGCCTAAGACATGTTTAAAGGGCTATTTATGTGGGTGTCACAATCAGTGTTGCAGGCCTACTAGTAGTATTTAATTTACAGGCCCTGGGTACAAATACTGCCGCTTTACTAGGGTCTTATAAGTAATTTAAATATGCCAATTGGATATAAGCCAATATTGCCATGTTTAAAGGACAGAGCACATGTACTTTAGCACTGGTTAGCAGTGGTAAAGGGCTTAGAGTCCTAAGGCCAGCATAAACGAGGCCAGAAAAATGAAGGAGGAGGGCAAAAGGTTGGGGGGGAGACCACCCTAAGGCTGACAGGTCTAACAGCTATGAATGCAAGTATGTGTTCATTACATGTAACATAAACATATATAATAAAGACACAGTGCAATCAATGTTGTGAGACATAGAACATTATCATACATTGCAATGGACAATTTTCATAGGCAAAAGTATGGCACACTGGTGTATGGCATACCCTGTTTATCCCTCTGCCACTGTAGATGCTACTCCTGCTACATCAGACAATACTAATGCACTTAAAATGGAGACTGTATAAAAATAAATAAAAGCCTAACTATTATCCTATTCATTAATGAATAGAAAACAAATTGTTTTTAAAACCTGCATGTGAGTGGGAACTGTGAGATGTGTACCTATCCTTGATGGGGGAGAAGAGTGTGACATGAGTGTGGATCATTATAATAAAATAAAAAAGGGCTATATTTTCATGCCTTGACTTACATTGCGATTACCTTGAGCAAGCAGACTGTATAGCAGGTCTGGGTGCATGGTGGAGTGGATAGACCTATCGACGAGGGTGTAGATGAGGCAGGATCTATGTCAACCTAAAGCGATATCATTTGCCACCTGTACTGTGGAGAAAGCTCCTTCAGCCTCCTGCCATTTTTTTCATGAGGCCCCTCATGTTGCTTACCTCCACCCCCAATGGATTGACAGAGTCTGTCAATTCCTGCCACATTATGCACACAAAAAGTGATGGGAGGAATGCTTCTAATAAGTCTAACCACTAGCAATCACTCGGAGAAGCATTTCAACTTATTATTCTTTTGTCCACCACACCGCGTCAGTTTGTACCCAGCCATATGCAGACCAGTCTCGTCCCCGCTCCAATAGTAACACTACTGCATGAATTGTCAGGCTAGGTCCTCCCTGAACACAAGCAACGCAAAACCCGTTTCACACTGTTTGGGGCCCATGAGTCAGGTATAACTTGGTTTTAGTGGCACAGTGAACAAGGGAACCATGTTTCAGTATACCCGTGCCACTTTGGGTGGTACATCAAACACACAAAAAGTGATGGGAGGAATGCTTACAATTAGTCTAACCACTGACAATCGCTCGGGGAAACATTCCAACCCATTGTTTTTTTGCCCACCACTCCACCTCAGTTTGGCCATATGCAAATCAGTCTCAATTTTGCTCCAATTTCTGCTGTATGACTCCATTCTCTGCTCCATTTAGGGTGTATGGATGCAACCCTTATACTTGCCTACAATGATCAACACTAAACTTATTTACAATGTCTGTTTCTTCCTCTTGAGTGTTGTGTCTGCAACCTGGTGGCTGGATGTGGTTCATGTTGTTCCCAGGGCACATAATATAAGGGTAAGAGGGCAAGCGTAGGTTGTGGCCTGTGTTTATATGTTTGGATGTTAATGAGTGTCAGGTGTATGTGATTTGTGTCAGGTGTATGGTCTTTCCCTACTCCCTACCAATCGGACATTTCCACCCTGGAGGTAGATATTCTCACGCTGTATGAGAGATCTCACCAGTAGCTGAGATCTACCCAAATAGACGCATAGTAAAAATATCACCACCCATTACGAAATATAGGGGTGGAAACCCAAATGTTCACTACTAGGAGGAGATCAATGCCTGGAGTTGGTAAACATCATCCATGCGGAGATCTGCTCCTAGGCAAAAGCAGAAATTTCCATGTCCTGAGATCTCTGCATGGACATTTCATTTGAGAACTGGACCTATATGTCACAATGCAAAACAGTAGGAATGCTTAATAGTGTCAAGTTTATTCCCAGCTTAGAAACTACTTCTAAAGGCAGTTTAGTTGAATCTGGTCAAACGCTTCACTAAAGAAAACATAAAAGCATAAACTATTTTGTTTTCTACTGATAATCATTAACATTAGTGCTATGATGTTGTCAGGTTTAGAATTTTTTTTGTAAAGCCCTCAGTAAGATCAAGAAATATTGAAAAATTATCTTTTGAGCTAGTTTAATATAATGCTCAAGTGTGGCGCGAACCTCAAAGGAATGTAAGGAAAAAAATATATTCAGAGCTTTCTGTCTGAACTGACAGCCATATTTTAGAAATATTGGACAAAGGATCCCTTTCTTTTCTTTAGAAAATGGTGAAAGTCTAGCTGGAAATAGACAATATTGTATTTAACATTTAGTCCACTGAAACAATGACTACCATTTGCTAAAATCTCCGTTCTAAAACCATTAGTTTTCCATGTTGGGTCATGCCCAATTCTAATTCTCAATATTTGATTTCTTAGGTTTTTATTAGGGATCTATGTTTAGCAAAGAAATATACATTTGACAACATTGTAAAGCATATAACCTACCATTGATATTTTAGTTGCTTAATATTAACTGTCATTATCCTAGCTAATTAGTAAGACTTACTCAGTTATTATGCACTTAGGGCAGAATTTGCTAAACGGGGTAGATTTATCTCCAGTGCAGAATGATCTACTGTGGATTCGGCGACATTCGAAGGGGTGCCTGTTCTGGCTATCAAAGCTCACCAGGTTCCTGATAGCTTTTCATCCAAGATCTACAGTATAATGAGATTACAAATCACAGGATACGGGCAAGTGCCTGCAATTTTTTTACTCATTAAACTGTAACTCATCCACCTCTTGAGGTCAGAAGTTGCACTATTCCAAGAGGACAGTGCAACTTCTGACCTCAGGGCCTGGATCATTGAACTCTTTGGGATAGAAAACCATTTCTTTAGATATCTATTTCCATTACAGTCCCAATCAATCCTGTGGTATAAGGAATGCAATACTGCACTATAAACTGCTTGAGGATTTACCTTGCCTAGATTAGCTTTTTCAAGTGGGCCATACAAATATCCTCCATATGTATAGTGAAAATTATTTAAAACATTGACTGTAGCTAAAAGTGAGAATTCTAAAAATGGTAAATGAGCATCCCAGCTAAGATTATTAGCAAAGTAAGGGCCAAGATATTTGTACTTTCTTACCAGTTCTAAAGGAGTTTTATCAAAGTACCATTGAAACCTTTTAGGTTTTTTGAGAAAAATCAAGGTTTTCATTTTTGAAGTATTAAAAGTTAATTTATTGATAGAGCAATAGGAACTTAGGGCATTATTTTCCTCTGTATGCATACAGGCGTGTAATCCAAAAGAATCAGATCATTAGCATACATTAGACATGAAGGGGGTTATTCACAAACCTTTAAGAACAGAAGCTGTTTTGCATTCAGGAATGTAAAGACAAGGATGGTGCTCATGTGTTCCTTCCATCTCTGTGTTTGTAGCCAAACAAAGGGGGTTGCAAAGAGTGACCTGCCTGATTAATACTCATTTATATTTTCTACAATCCAGTATGACCACAGATTGTGTCCATAGGTCACTTCGCAAATCAGAGGCAGGTCACAAAAAGACAGTGCGCAATTAAGGCCTCATTTATGGCATTTTGGCGCAGGGCAGCGCAGCAAGGCACCTTACTACGCTGCCCTATGTCAAAGTGAAAGTGCAGGAATGCACTGTATTTAAGCAATATGATGCATTCCTGTCCTTTCTGCCTGTGCTGGTGCCGTTTTGGTAGCCTAGCACTAACATAGACACCCTTGGTGCCTCCATTGCAGGCAGGATTGTTTTTGTGCAGGAAGGGACACCCTCATGCACAATCCTACAAGACGTTATTCTCTTCCTATGTGTGCTGCAGAATGTAGCACACATGGAAAGAGGAAAAAACGAGGACAAATGAACATATTTCTCCTCGTTACACCTCACCTAGGGAGGCGTATAGGTTTTGATGCTTCCCCAGGTTTACATCACTTTGTAAATCTGGGGCAGAGTAAAATTCCATGGGTGTTGCATGGGAAACCCCACCACAACGCCCATGGAATGCTTCCCGGGCACAGAGTAAGGTGATGCATCGATTTGCGCTGCGTGTCCTTATCCATGATTTATGAGGCCACTCAAAGCCATGCAGGGTGGCTTTGCGTGGCTTGATAAATATTTATGAGAGCCCTGCGTCACAAATGTACCACTTTATGTGGTGCAAAAGTGACGCAGGTCTATCATGAATAAGTCCCACAGTGACCACTTTTTTGTGACATGTCTCTTAGTAAGTCTTGCCTATAGTTTGTTTCTACTGTCCCACATTTTGAAGGCGTCGCTCATAATCTTCCCCCTGAAATGGTTAAATGTCACCTGTTTGGGCGTATAACAGATAAAGTAATACCCATAGGGCTAGAACTATAAAAGCAACATTGGATGAGACTTTGAATCAATCAGTGTGTCTGACATTGGAGCCCTAAATGTGTGTCACAAATGCCTCTGTGCAAATAATAAGGCTTTACAATGTCTATGGATCAACAGTTGCTACTTCCTTCTGAAATGTTCCTTTGAGAACCACTTAATGGCCACCAAGAACTCATGTGACGCCCTTGGAATATTTTCATATCTTTAATGTTGGGTTTCACAATAGTTTAGTGAGCATTATACTTATTTATTTTACCAAAATGAAACAATTTGACCTGCCATACATTTAATTTAATTGTCATTCTCGGCCCGTACTTTTCTTATCAGCAGCTTTTAATCATGGTTCAGTGTGCGAGTGAGTGTTTCATGAAGTTACCATTCGATGTAGTATCATTTCTTGCTTCTCTTGGAAGCTTGTCGATGCGCAATTGGTATTCCAGAGGGCTGTTGTCCTTAGCTCGCGAAAGAGCTGTAATAATAGTTCCAATTTTAATTGCCTTGTCGTGAAGTGTTCCGTGTGAGCTAAGGCCACGGAGGTTGTCCGTCGAGGACAGAAAATGTCAGCACCTGTCAATGGTGTTCGCATGCAAAGGTTACAGAGGGGATTTTAGATAACGAGCTGTCCAAAGCAGGAATATTATAAACCACGCTCGTCTGTATTTCAGGGCTCCCGAAGACATACCACTACTGCATGTTGTAAACTGCTACTACCACTGGGGACACTGAAATGTACATTTGATGTGTGCTGAACTATCCCACCATCTGTTGGTCTATGCCAAGCACCAACACACATTGTGCAACACAAC
This sequence comes from Calotriton arnoldi, assembly GCA_963921515.1. Taxonomy (NCBI): domain Eukaryota; kingdom Metazoa; phylum Chordata; class Amphibia; order Caudata; family Salamandridae; genus Calotriton; species Calotriton arnoldi. The sequence goes on from CAWUFW010008507.1 coordinate 831,792, forward strand.
TCAAGCCTGCTCTGCATGCTTAATTGATGACAGAATGGATATTCACGGGAAATGACTGGAATGTAGAAACATAAATATATGCAATGTCATGGTTACAATGCAAGGAATGCAAAGCAGATTAGTGCGTGTGTATTTATACTTATTAGAAATCCATCTGGAAGTTGTTTTCTCTAAGGGATATGTTTGAATGACAAATCCAAAACTCAGCATTTGTCAAATGGAATTGGCAGAGCGTGTATTGATTTTCAGTTTCATTTTTTTCTAATTAGCTAGAGCACTTTCCAAGGAACTCACATCTTCAAAGGCTGAAAAGTCTTGATTTTAGCTTTGCTCTAAAGTTTACTATTCACGTCAGCTGTGACAGGTCAATAGCGATATCAATATCATAACTGTGGTCATTTAACTGTCTTTTTTCCCTACTCACAGCAGAAGAGTTTAACAAATGGAAATGTATTTGCAGTGTTTTGTTAATTTACAAAGGCACCACTATGATTGAAATTTTCTTTTCATAAAATGTGCCCTAAAACTGAATCTAAAGGCTAAGAATGTTGGAATAAAACCACATAACCGCCTACATTTGTGGGATCTATTCAGGGTTTGTAAGTAGAAAAGACTGTCCTTTGAAAACTGATAAACCCTGAGGAAAGGCAGGTTTCCAGAGATGCATTCCGGCAAGGGGTCAGCAGATTAGCCAAAATGCAGGGGTTGTCACTTGTCCCAGTTTAACCAAAACAGACGTATAATCTCCACGTCCCCTTAACTCATCAGAGTCCTTGTTAGATATCCACTCTTTAGTAGCTCTAAATCAATACATCTTGCGTTTGGAACATCACCACTTCCGGTTTCCAAGTTCCTGGTTTGGTTCCTATCCTCGTGGCATGATGCCTGCAGATGTTCCTGCCAGCTTTGTTTTCTGCAAAAGAGATGACTTTGCATTGGGCTTCTATGCTCCTGCAGATTGAGTCTGCAGCAGTCATGAAGCTAGAGGTGGTTGGATTTCCAGAGCTATTGGGTCTGCAAACATAAACAGGAAGTTCTGGGCAGATGATCAAGCAAAAACTATGTGGAGAATGAGAGACACTTGGAGGCTTATTTATAAGGGGAGTTGTGTTGTGCTTGCAACACAAGGGTGATGCAAGTCAAAAATGCGATTTATGAAGCCACACAAGGCCACCATGCATGGTCTTGAGGGGCTTCATAAATCTGGAGTAATGCAATGCAGCGCAAATCACTGTGTTGCGTTACTCTGCCCTGGGAAGGTGTTCCTTGGGTGTTATGTGGTTGTTCCCACACAACTCTAATGGTTTTTGACAAATTTCCAGATTTACCAAAAGTGTCACACCTAGGAATGCGCCAAAAAAAAGCCTTCGCGGAGGAGGAGCAAGGAGAGGAAATATCTTTATTTCTCCTCGTTACTTCCTCTTTCTATGAGAAAGAGGAATAAGACTCTCAGGATTCCTTATGTTCAGAAAGGTGTAAGTTTCTGTGCAAAAACAATCCTGCATGCAACACAGGCACCTTTTCACCATTGGGCAAGGGTGCCTGCGTTTGCACTATGCAGCCAAAATGGCACCAGCGCAGGGACAGAAGCCGGAATGCACTGTATTCTTTTAAATACGGTGCATTCCTTCCTTTTCCCTGTAACACAGCGCAGCATGGTGAATTACTGTGCTACGTTGCCATACTTTGCCATAAACATGGCCATGGCAAAGTGGTCCTCTTTTTGAAGCATTTTTGCTTTTTATGAAGCCAGGTGATTTGGAAATTATAGAGGGATTGCTGAGATGGCTACAAAAGCAGACAAGCACCCGAATAGGAAGAGGTACTTGTCTTCTGCTGAGTCATCGTCCACATACAATGAGCGTAAACTGCATAAAAGTACCAAAAATGTCAAAGAATGGACAGAGGAACATTCTTTATTAGCATTTAATAACAAACGACAATGAACAGAAACATTTGTGTTGAGCCATGTACCATCCTAATTGACAAATTACGAGAACTGAAAAATCTACTCAGTGTAAGCTTGAAGTATGTAAAGTGGTTTGCAGCGTTCCCATCACTTGTACATGTCTCCGTGTATCTATTCCGGAAAAAAGACCCGTCTGGGGGCCCGGGGGACCAATACATCCACTCCTGAATCCTGTGTTTGACATCTTGGTCACAGGTTCAAATCCTTGCAAGTCTCCTCAGTCCTTTGCCTTTCTGAGGTCCATAGAATGAGTTCAATTAGGTGGGCAACAATACACACCTGTTATTGGACACCAAGATGCCTCCAGGGCTGAATATGCCCCTTACAAATACACACGTTATTTTTTGTTATCATTGACAACCCTTCTCTTGTCCACTACTTCGGTGGACTGAATCTGACCTCAGTATAGAACATCTTTACCAAACCTACCTCTCACAAGGGGACCAACAGAATCTCTCTTCGAAGCCAACCCACTGCAATTCTGAATTTGGCTAAAATAAGGGCCAGTGGTACACATTTCCACATAGCATTTTTTTGCCACACTTCGAAATTAATCCCAATGCACAGGCATACTGCAACCAATTTTTTTGTGAACTCAGTGACTTTCTTACTGCTATCTGTCCCAATTTGGCAATTGGTGGGCACTCCCAGACCATGTAGTAAATGTCCAATTTATGTGCAGGGATAATGGGGATATCTGAGTAGAGTAGAATCTATCTTGCTCAATTTTAGTTGGGTGGAGTAAACCGCATATCGACATTTGAAATGAACAATTTAAAGATTTGCATTATACTATGGCACCTTAACCAGACTGCAGTAAATAAACCACCCTTCATATCTTTATTCCACATGGTTGACAGCTGTCAAAAAAAGAGAGTTGTATGTCGGAATATCATTTGCATAAGTATATTCCGACAGAAATATTGTGTCCTTAATTTGACTTAAAAAATATTTTCCCAGTGAATGTAGATATTAACTCCATTCAGGCGATATTTATGTAAACAAAGTTTTCAACACAATAGTTCACTCAAATGATATTTCCCTTTTGATATTCAGGTACCATACATGAAACATAAAAGAAGGCAGGCATGGACATGGTCCAAAATCACATTGTTGTTAGAGAACGACAGTCAGTAGAGGAGACGAGTCAATAGTTAATTATGTTATTTCACAATGAAAGGGGAAACTTTCTTTGGCTAACAAAAGAGTGATATAGATACATTGTGTGTGACTGAAAGTTAGGACATGCGAATAGTGACAGAGTCTATTATGGGTAGACTTGCAACGTCAGAATGGACAAAAACATGCTGGATTGTGTTAAACATACTTGCCTACTCGGGGTCAAAAGTGATATTTCAAACATACGTAAGGTTAATCAGCCCCAATTTACATATATCAATTGAAACACACAAAAAAATGTCTTCATAACGAGGTCTCCATCATCGGTAAATGTACATTTTTGGCAAAAGTAAATATTTACGTGTAAGTTCCCAATAGTTTGGGTTAATGACCGATATTTCATTCGCTAGGACATGTCCCTGTGTAGCCCAAGTGGGCAATACTTATAACCACTTTTCTGTCATGCCAATTTCTTCAATTTAACCTCATTTCACATTATGCCATCATCGCTTGAACATTGGCACCCCATTCATGTATTCATATACCATACTGGTGGCACCCCATTCATGTATTCATATACCATACTATACTAATCCACCTGTTGTTACAGCATCTCTGACCATTAACTAAACACAACAAATCATAGAAATATTGTACTGATAATGAAAACATTATGCCCCAGTGAGCAAAATCACTTTTTCCTCAGCAGTAAACAATAACATTTGGTCAAAATCTTAACTGAACACCATAGACAGACAGGTACATCTATCCTGTACAAATCACTATACGAGAAGGACTAAAAAAGGGGGAAAGGAAAACAGGTCCCAAACCTTTGGGCCCAATCTACTCAAGGGAGTAGAAAGATAAAAGAAGGAAAAAGAAAATGAAGAAAGCAACCTTATTGGGGAACCCAAAAGGTTGTAAAAGCTGCCCTCACCCACTGGATAGTGGCATGCTTCATCATAGGGCCGCTAACACAGATCTCTCCTGTATCCTGCAACCCTGCAAGAAAAGAACAAGAAATGGTGCCGAAGTTAAAAGCCATACTGGTAAGAAGAAAGTAGAGACAAAGGAAAAAAAAAAAGAGAAAAACATGCTATAGACTCTAAAAATACATATACATATCGATAACAACTGTACTCATTCAGTACTTATGCTCTTAGGAAAAAGAATGCCTATAATTTATATGCAGACAGCTATCAGATACTCATCACTCATTCCAAATTGCTATGTAATTCCTCATCTGCATTTAAGCCATTCGGAGACTTGGTGTTCAAATCCAATATATATCTGGATTCCGATTGTCTAAGAGTACGCACTCTATCCCCTCCTCTTCTTTATGTACCCACTCAGTCAATTATAAAAAACCTCAGTTTCATGCTGTCCCTATTGTGAAAGATATCAAAGTATCGTGCAACAGTGTACTGTTGATCCACATGTTTGATAACCCTTGTGTGTTCTAGTACAAGCTTATTGGTTGGATTGATGGTACTACCCACATAACTAAGTCCACAAGTATGGGTCAATACATAGATGCTAAAATCTGAGGTACATGTGGAACGTTGGTGAATTTTCTTGAATTAAGCCAGTGAGGGGGGATAGATATTCAGTGATCGGCGTGATGTATTTACATGCTTTGCATTTAAGACAGGGAAAAAATCCTTTAACATCCTGCATTCTAGAAATACTCTTCCGAGTGATGTCTTTGTGACTCAATCTGTCTTTGAGTGTTACACCCTTCCTGAATGTGGCGCTAGGATTATCATAAATGCAGCCTTTCAGGCTTTTCTCAATAGAGAGAATAGACTGATGTTTCTTAAGGATCCTTCTCAAGTCACCCGCTTTACCACCTTTACTGGTGTACATGGTAATCTCGCTATATACATGGAGGCATTATCCAGTTGTTTCTTGGGAACTAACAGTTTCTCCCTAATAGAATTTTGAACCCTCTGTAACGCTGCTTGTTTTTGTGTAGAGAGTACCACTAATCATTGTTCTTTTTATCTCTATTCTTTTCATAAGGATCCAAGGTGAAGAGGGCATCCGAGGGCCAAGTGGCCACCACCAGCGCTGCGGTCAGTGGGACCACTACCACAGCCAGCACTGCAGCAGATGGTCCCGCTGGCCCCAGTAAGTCATGTTTATCATTATTTCTTACTTTTAACTATTCCTACTAGTAATGTATTATGGCCTTCTGTATTTACTTTCTCTTTAACTCCCCTATGTAATCTTTTTTATCCCTGCATTTCCTGTGCTTTCTATATTTCTTGTTTCCAAAGGTGACTTTCTCCTGTCTGTAGCTTTCTACTGCTCCTTTTTAGTAAGCGTTCTCTGTCCCCTCTTTTTGCTAACATAAAGAGAATCGCTGGCCCAAATATTCACCAAGCATGTTGGTTGAGAAGGCTTTCTTGATCAAACAGTTAAAAAGTACTGGATGGCCATTGACCCCCAATGTTGTCTCATACTAGCAGTTCCCATGACAATGAAGTATGGCAGGAATAAGATACCATTATCAACCTATATGATATGCCCTTTTCATTCCCTTCCACCCCTGCAGTGCATTTCATTCTTATCTGTTCATAGCCTTATCCCTCCATTAGGAGAAATTTGTTTTTTGTTGACTACCTGGTTTTTAAAATGTTGTCAACCAAATCTCCTGTTGTGATACTGATAGCTAATTACTTCGATGGCTAATCTGGTATCTAAAATGGGTGCATTATATTTCTGTCTAGGCGTGCAATCCACCATTGCTGCCGCCAGTGCCAGTCAGCTAGGGACAGAAGAGAAGGCCGAGCAGGTCGAGGAAAGAGGAGCAGTCCCAGTGGTGGCAAGTGACAAGTCACCTTGCTTTCTTACTGGCAATACTGTATTTGTTAAGCAAGGCAGATATCCAGCCCATCAACTCCCTGCATTTGCTTCAGTAAAAGCACGTCACGAAGTCTGCAATGCATACAAACCGAAGATAAGGTGTACTTTCCAGTGCCCACTCAGTCAACTACTAGTACTTCACTTCATCATTCTTTCTGTCCCAGCCTACCATAAATGTAAATTCCATCTCAGAATGTGCCTCATTTTTCTGCTCATGTGACTTATATTTCATGGCTTTCATTATGGATTTAGGGTTGCATTTTTTATCTTTGGTCAACCAATGTGACTAAGCAAAAGCATAGTACATGATCAGTGACACCCTACCATTTCATAGCTAAACCCATACCTAGCCCAATCCCTATAACTTGGAATAACTCCCCACTGCCAAGTGAAGATATTTGTTGAAAATAATTTGTGGTGGATACAAGGGTGTAATATAGAACTAAAACTAAGGGCCTGATTTAGAGTTTGGCAAATGGGATACTCTGTGATAAACACAACAGATAAAATAATACAGTGCATCCTTAATATTCTGTGCATTGTCTACTGTAATACGGCACCAAGTGTGTGATGGAATATCCCATTAGCCAGACTCTATAAGCCCCTAAGTTTGGAGTCTGGACTCAGTGTAGAATTGATGAGAGAGTTGAAGAAGAGCATGGCTATTAGAACTGATGATAATAAGCTAATAACATGACACTACAGCTGCAACAAAAACATGCTGCAGACTGACAGACCCATTAGCATGGCTCCATAATGTTGCACATATAGTCAAGTAATTGTGCACCATATATACACCTTACTCATTAATGGCCGCTAATTTACTTATTAACACACAAAGGGGCCGATTCCGATTCGGGCCGGAAAAAATACCGACCGACTCGGTACGGGATTATAGTCCGACCGACACGTACCGGCGTTGCCCGACCTGGGAAGTACGATGAAATGCATGGAAATCACGACCGACTCGCACGGAACTCAAGGCGAACGACCGACCCGGCCGGAAACAAGCTATCCGTCCGGGAAACCACGCGAATCGCACCGACCGACACGCACCAGGAAACAACCTGAACGAAACGTACCCGCGAACTCCGACCCGCGCAGTACGATGCAATGGGTGCAAAATCAGACTGACTCGCACGGAGCCCAAGCCGTACGACCGACACGCATACAAAAGCCAGCCGAACAAACACAATACCCCGCGAACGACGCGTACGCCGCATATGAAACGGAGCTGAAACACAGCGGGAACGACTCGGACAGGCGCGCACGAGACAACTGCAATGTCCTACTCGGTCAGAAGAACGACTCCTACATGCACAATAATCACTAATGAAAAAATACCCCAAAAAAAGGGCCAAACAAGCAATGACAAAGCCAATAAATACAGGGGGAGAAAAAAATGGAACAAGGACACACCCCCAACTCCACCTACATAAAGCCCACAAATCCCTACCATGATCCTTTGCAAATTCCACTGACCTGCCAGCACACAACACCATCACACAGCAAACACAGACACACACACAGCTCATCCAACACAAAAGCCACACACCATTAGCACCTCAACAAATAGCACCCTCACACACACACAGCAAAACCTACACTCACACACCCTCACTTGCACACACACACACATCAAACACCACCACCACCCATCACCATGCCCCTAAAGAAGAATCCAAAGTTCCTAGATAGTGAATTGGAAGTCATGGTAGACGAGATCCTGAGGGTAGAGCCACAGTTGTTTGGCACATTGGTCCAACAGACCCCCATGTCGCAGAAAACCAAGATGTGGGCGAGGATCGTCGACAGGGTGAACGCACAATCACCATGTTTGCGCACAAAGGAAGACATCCAGAACAGGTGGTATGATGTGCGCAGGAGGGTCAGAGACCTACTCAAGAAGGATTACCTCCTGAGCCAGCACACCGGCAGTGGCCCTCCTGCAAAACCACTATACCTCAGGCCCTGGGAGGAGAAGGTGCGGGCCATCCTACCACCAGTGAGCGTATATGGACTAACAGACATCCCAGAGCCTGGTGAGTACACAACTAATATACACAGTATTGTGTGCCAATACACACACATCACTCTCAAGGGGACAGTCAAACCATCCACCCCTAGCAAATCAACAGCAACCAAAAGATAATCATCCCAAGATGTGTATGTCAGTTAGATTAACACAATACATGCATCTCATAGTGATATGTAACTGTGTCATGACATGTACAAACACAACAACAAATAGAGCAAGGCAGTGGTACAAATATAACCAACAAACACTGCCTGATATTTTGCCACCACTAGAACACCACCTCACAGGGAAGCTCACTTAAAGGAAGGAAATCTGTGTATGCTGGTGAAGTCAGTGTAGCCAATAGCATGATGGGAGTTGTAGTCACAGATATTGCTCACCCTCACAATTGGCCCATCAACACCACTCCGAAACATGCTCACATCACAGGGAGTGGATAAGGACTGACAAGATGGCTGACACTGGCTACTGCTGTGGGGTGCACAAGGCCCTGCTGGGAACTGTGCACCAACAAACAGCAGGACACCACTGTCAGCCATCTTGCCATTGCTGTCACACTCACACACAGTGAAGTCCACTCAAAAGCAAGGAAGTACGGGCATGCTGGGAAGGGGGTGTAGGCAATAGCATGATGGGAGTTGGAGTCACAGATATTGCTCAGCCTCACAATTGGCCCATCAACACCACTCTGAACCATGCTCACATCACAGGGAGTGGAAAAGAACTTACAAGATGGCTGACACTGGCTACTGCTGTGTGGAGCACAAGGCCCTGCTGGGAACTGTGCACCAACAAACAGCACAACACCACTGCCTGACATCCTGAAAGCCAACTTGCACTCTCTGCAATGCAAGCATGTAGCATGGTGGGATATCTGGCTGGGTGGGAAGGAGGACTCACAGCACTGACCATAGTTACAAGCAGCTCACCTCACACACCCCCTCAACACAAACTCCACATAACCCACCTGGGAGAATGCAATGCCTCACATACCAAATGAAGATCCCACAAAGAACCACCACCCTGGGTAATGCTGTGTGAAGCACAGGGACACACCTGGGACTTGTAGCCAAACAAACGCAAGGACAACACTGTCAGCCTTCCTGTCAGCACAGGCACACTACCCCACAGGGAAGCACAGTCCAAAGGAAGGAAGTACGGGCATGCTGGGAAGGGGGTGTAGCCAATAGCATGATGGGAGTTGGAGTCACAGATACTGCTCAGCCTCACAATTGGCCCATCAACACCACTCTGAACCATGCTCACATCACAGGGAGTGGACAAGGACTTACAAGATGGCTGACACTGGCTACTGCTGTGGGGAGCACAAGGCCCTGCTGGGAACTGTGCACCAACAAACAGCACAACACCACTGCCTGACATCCTGAAAGCCAACTTGCACTCTCTGCAATGCAAGCACGTAGCATGGTGGGATATCTGGCTGGGTGGGAAGGAGGACTCACAGCACTGACCATAGTTACAAGCAGCTCACCTCACACACCCCCTCAACACAAACTCCACATAACCCACCTGGGAGAATGCAATGCCTCACATACCAAATGAAGATCCCACAAAGAACCACCACCCTGGGTAATGCTGTGTGAAGCACAGGGACACACCTGGGACTTGTAGCCAAACAAACGCAAGGACAACACTGTCAGCCTTCCTGTCAGCACTGGCACACTACCCCACAGGGAAGCACAGTCCAAAGGAAGGAAGTACGGGCATGCTGGGAAGGGGGTGTAGCCAATAGCATGATGGGAGTTGGAGTCACAGATACTGCTCAGCCTCACAATTGGCCCATCAACACCACTCTGAACCATGCTCACATCACAGGGAGTGGACAAGGACTTACAAGATGGCTGACACTGGCTACTGCTGTGGGGAGCACAAGGCCCTGCTGGGAACTGTGCACCAACAAACAGCACAACACCACTGCCTGACAACCTGAAAGCCAACTTGCACTCTCTGCAATGCAAGCACGTAGCATGGTGTGATATCTGGCTGGGTGGGAAGGAGGACTCACAGCACTGACCATAGTTACAAGCAGCTCACCTCACACACCCCCTCAACACAAACTCCACATAACCCACCTGGGAGAATGCAATGCCTCACATACCAAATGAAGATCCCACAAAGAACCACCACCCTGGGTAATGCTGTGTGAAGCACAGGGACACACCTGGGACTTGTAGCCAAACAAACGCAAGGACAACACTGTCAGCCTTCCTGTCAGCACTGGCACACTACCCCACAGGGAAGCACAGTCCAAAGGAAGGAAGTACGGGCATGCTGGGAAGGGGGTGTAGCCAATAGCATGATGGGAGTTTGAGTCACAGATACTGCTCAGCCTCACAATTGGCCCATCAACACCACTCTGAACCATGCTCACATCACAGGGAGTGGACAAGGACTTACAAGATGGCTGACACTGGCTACTGCTGTGGGGAGCACAAGGCCCTGCTGGGAACTGTGCACCAACAAACAGCACAACACCACTGAATGACATCCTGAGAGTCAACCTGAACCCACTGCAAGGGTGGCATGCTTCATGGTGGGATAACTGGGCCAGGTGGAGAAGGATGGCCGGATGTCCACCAAATACAACCAATGCTGGCCATGCACACACCTCAACATTCATAGTGAAATGCCCCAGGTATGCATGACAATGTGCTACACCAATATCAACCTCTTACTGTGACAACTTAGGACAATGCAATGTACATGCTCGCATCCAGAGGTACAGTCACAACTGTCAGGTGTGTGAACCATTGATGCCTGTAGAAACATTACATACAATGTGTGTCTCTTCCAAATACAGGTGACGATGATGGGGACACAGCAGCAGGCGAGGAGGAGTCCCTGTCCCAGGCTCCGGGGGACACAGAGCTCACTGGTGCGGAACAGCCTCTGCCCACCTCGGATGGCGAAGACCTACCTGGCACCTCCGGTCTGAGCCATCATGCAGCACCAGCTGGACCAACATCTGTACCCCCTGCACCCACCCCTCCAACAACTGCCAACATACAGACCACCCACACCAACACGGACAGACCAAGGACCACCGCTGACAACAGCACAGGGTCCCAGGCCCACCGTGGAGCAACGGATGACAACACCACTAACAACCCCCAAGTGGGCCTCGGGTCACCTGTGCGTGCCACCGCAGGTCCTGCACGAGTCGCCAGGGGTGGTGGGAGGGGTGGTAGACTTAGGTCGCTGCTTGCAGAGGGGTCTGGACTGCATGATGACCCACAACTGGCACGCATCGCTGATGCGTACCAGGATAGCACCGGAGAGGTCAGACAGGTAGTGGGGATCCTCAAGGACATACAACAGCAGCAGGCTGCTCATCATGCCCGCTTGGACTCCCACATGGCCCGTGTGGAGACACACATGGCCCGTGTGGAGACACACATGTCGGCCATGGAGTCCAAGTGGGATACATTGCAAGAACTCACAGCGGTGCATAGGGACATATTGACATGCCTCCGCCAGATTAGCACCAACATGGCCACACCTCCCTGTGTGCCCACAACATCTGGTGCTGCAACAACTGACACCACCACAGGGAGGGAGGAGGACTCTGGCGGAGAGTCCCCTGCACCACAGCAGCCTGCACGTGAGGGTCCCCCACAAAGAAGAGGGGTCGTCCGAGGAAGGAAAGAGGTTGATGGCCACGTACATCCCCCAGGAAGCCAACACCTGTTCCGGAAATTCTCCTTTGTGTACAAACGTTTCACCCTGTCGAATGCAACACTACTTTCCCACATGACATGGGGAGTTCAAGTTGGACTAATGTATCATATGACTGTGGACTTCACTCAGGACATTTCTGCTACCAAGACTTCCAACTCATCTGGGAACTTTGGATCACAATCACAATGTACTGCACCCACTATCCTGTGCACTATACACACACACATTTCTGTAAATAAAATCACTAGTACACCATACTTGCCACTGTTGTTATTCAAATGTGGATACTGTTATGGTGATGATGTCCTGCTAAATTACACTGTGTATGCTAACTGCTACAGCAAGTACAACACCGTCGTGTGAGTCATGGTGACGTGATACATATGAGGGAGACACATCACTAGGGCTACACAACACAGACACCAGGGCCATCGGACTCATCGCCCACAGTGATGTTGCCAGGAAATACAGTGGAATGCACAGACACCACACCTATTCAGAGTCTGTGTCAACTAGCCCACAGGTGCAGTAAGCAAATGTCAGTCAGATGTGTGACCACAGACAACGCACATCCCAAAGTGAAGCACTGGTTTATTACACATTTGTAACATGTTGTTACCACTACAAATGCAAGTTAATCCCACGTGGCAGTGGCCACACAGTCAACAAGTGCAGAAGATATGAAGTCCAGGGGTGTGTGGCACATCACCTGTAGGGAAACGACTGCTGCCACCCTGAAAGCTGAATCATGGTGTTGGGGGATCCGAGTTGACCAAACAACTCTGTAAGCACCCTGTGAAGGACAGACATGACACACAGTCAAAACCACTGAAGAACATGACAGAACTGCAATACTCATGCCCTCAACATGTCACAAGATACCTACACAAAAGCACGTTTGCATGTCAACACTGTTGGAGAGTACAGACTACCTGTAAGGACACATCACTGCACGCATCCAGTCAAGTGGCACATGGCCACACTAAAACAGCACCAGGGCACCACCCACACATATCATGCAAACTCACATCATTCGCATTGCATCTCCCTGGATACTCACATTCAGCTGAAGAAGTTGGTGATGAGCTGTGTGCGGACATCACCACCATCATCATCATCATCACTGGCATCATGGTCCAGGCCAGGATCCTCCACAGGTGGCGGAACGTTGGTCATCGTCATCCAGGATGAGAGGCAACTCCTTCCGCACTGCCAGGTTGTGGAACATGCAGCAAACGATGACAATCTTGCACACCTTTGCTGGGGCATATGGGAGGGCCCCTCCTGTCTTGTCCAGGCAGCGGAAGCGGCTCTTCAGGAGACCAAAGGTCCGCTCGATCACTCTCCTGGTCCGACCATGTGCCTCATTGTAGCGCATCTGGGCTGGTGTCACAGGGTTCCTGAGGGGTGTCAGCAACCACGGCATGTTGGGGTATCCGGAGTCACCTACAGACAGAAAATTGCACATTAGCTGAGTTCAAAAAGTGGGCGAAATACAACATAGCAGAACACACACAATGGTACAAAGTCAATACACACCGACAAGCCAGGCACGCTGGTTCGGCATCTGTGACATCATCCTCGGGATGCGACTACTCCTCATCACGTAGGCATCGTGAGCAGAACCGGGGAAACGGGCACACACATGTGTGATGGTCATATCTGCAAGACATACCACCAGCGCATTGATCGAATGGTAGTGTGTTGCGGTTACGGTAGGCCTGCTCATGTGCCTGTGGTGGTACCAAAGCCACATGTGTCCCATCAATGGAGCCAATTACATGTGGCATCCTCCCCAGGGCATAAAAGTCACTCTTAACGTCAGTGAGTTGTCGACGTTTGGGGAAATAGATGAACTGGTTCAGGTTCCTCAACATAGCCACCAAAACATCGCGTAGCACACGGCTGAACATAGTCTGTGACATCCCACCATCAGTCGCCACAGTGTGTTGGAAGGTACCGGTGGCAAAGAAGTGTAGGGCTGCCATTACCTTCACCTTGGGTGTCAGCGCCGTAGGGTACGGCCGGCCCTGTTGCAGATGTGGTGCCAAGCGCACTGCCAAATCCTCAATCAGCTGCCTGGTGAAGCGGTACCGTCGGATGCTGTCACGTTCCACCATCGTTGCCAGGTCAGGGAATGGTCTATGGACAGCTGGAGCCCTGCAGTGCATAGGATGAAGAAAGAAAGATTGTCAGTCACCCCACAGATGTGCCTTTCACCATACTCAATTTCACATGATACATCATTACGAGACACAAGTACTTGATGTGTGTGCCGTTCTGTTCGGACATAACTCGCACCTACATGGCCATCATCTAAGTTCTCAGTACAACATGTGTGCACAACAGGTACCAGGTTGTGCTATGGGAAACCATTAGGCTGTATCACAGTACCCATTTACTGCTGTCACGTTCCACACACACACCACAGTGACATGTCTGGACAGATGCACCACAGGCATCACAGCAGATTGACAGGTAGATTCCCAGGGACCCTGTCTTGCCACATGGACACTAGCATGACATGGCGTATCATGTACACGTCAGAAAAACAAACATGACTCCCACAGGTAGTGGCCCCTGTTGCCTCCGCAGGACAGACATTGACGTCAGTGACACACACACGCACAACATCAAAGTCCATGCACAAACAACGTTGCTGTGGAGACTGTCTCCCATTGCGCACATGGAATCAGAGACATCGGAAACACAACATGCACACAGACTGTGGAGGGACATCACTATTGTGGCAATGGGTCATCCTGTTACGTACATGCCTTCCCCCATGGGACCCTGGGGGTATGTGACATGTCACACACATACACAACCTGGAAATGTGACCATGCCACATGCTCTGAAATGAACTGTTGCACATCACAGTGGTCATGTGCACAACACACAAAGGACCCTGTCCCCATGAACACATGCACAGCCTGGGTGTGGATGCCCACCAGTGCCACCACAGACACCACATGTCAACCCCCATACACAGAAAAGGTAATGCAGCCTTACATGCCTTAGGAAACAGTGTGGAGTGGGTGTGGTGTTGTAGGTGTGCCCCTGTGTCTCTGGCAGGTATATGTGGCTGGCATATGTTCACCAGTGACAAGCATGGTGACATATGCGACTGACCTGTACAGGTACGCGTTGTACAGCAATGGACCGATCGGTGTGCCCGGCCGGCCCATTGCATGTGTTGTGTGCGGGTACGCGTTGTACAGCAATGGACCGATCGGTGTGCCCGGCCGGCCCATTGCATGTGTTGTGTGCTGGGTACGCGTTGTACCCCGAAATACGCGTTGTACAGCAATGGACCGATCGGTGTGCCCGGCCGGCCCATTGCATGTGTGTGTCTGGTACGCGTTGTACCCGAATACGCGTTGTACAGCAATGGACCGATCGGTGTGCCCGGCCGGCCCATTGCATGTGATGTGTGCAGGTACGCGTTGTACCCCGAAATACGTGTTGTACAGCAATGGACCGATCGGTGTGCCCGGCCGGCCCATTGCATGTGATGTGTGCGGTGCACGCGTTGTACCCCGAAATACGCGTTGTACAGCAATGGACCGATCGGTGTGCCCGGCCGGCCCATTGCATGTGATGTGTGCGGGTACGCGTTGTACCCCGAAATACGCGTTGTACAGCAATGGACCGATCGGTGTGCCCGGCCGGCCCATTGCATGTGTTGTGTGCGGGTACGCGTTGTACCCCGAAATACGCGTTGTACAGCAATGGACCGATCGGTGCGCACGCATTGGCTGGGGCCTGGCATGGCAACGGACGCGTTTTCGTGGCTCCAACGAGTCTGATGCAGTGAATTCAGTTGGCCAGCCACAACAATGTTGCAAAATCATGGATGTCATGAATTTGAAGATTTGAAGGATGCTGTGGGCATGTATTAGTGCTGCTATTCCATGGATTGGTCAGATTCAGAAGATGCAAACGACTTGGACCAATCACTTTGGACACATGGGACAGTATCTGCCTCTGCAGCACACATATAATGCTGGCTGTTCCCCTGAGAGCTCACTTGCCTGCACTACATGCACCAGGACGACATCTGCCAACAACACTGCTGCTGTCTCTGCGTCCTCTGGCTACTGCAATGGCACGTACTGTGGATAGAGCCCCAGACTTCAGCCTTGAGGAGAACCAGGCCCTGCTGGACAGCCTCCTTCCACAGTACAGCAAGCTGTATGGGAAACCTGCGGAGCAGGTGAGTGTGCTGTCCACTGCCTTACCAATTGTGCATGTTGGCTGACTAGCAGGACTTACAGTGTGCACACCACTGGCTAGCATGCTCACTGAGTAGTTGTCACACCCCAAAGTGTGTAGTTACATGCACTGAACAGGTACAGTGCAGTAACAGTGCATTCCAAAAAGGTTTACTCCCCATGCAATGACACCATGTAGTGACTGCTGGCAAACTGTTCATAGCCATTGTTGCACTGCTTATGCACATCATATGCCCCTGTGATTGAGACATGTATATCCAACTGTGTGATGCACGGATATGTTGCATGTGTAGTAATGGCCTTTTTCACTTTGTCATCCTCACAGGTCGATGCCCACCAGAAGCAGGAAATCTGGCTGACCATCGCCCGGAAAGTAAGATCCGTGGGGGTCTACAGGTGCAGGATCCACAACTGCCAGAAGAGGTGGCAGGACCTTCGTGGCTGGACCTGGAGGATCGCAAGTGTCCAGCTGAAGCTGTCGCCTCCTCGCAGGAGGGGCGGACACCGGACCCTGACCCCCCACATGCTCCGGATCCTGGCGGTGGTCTTCCCTGACCTGGATGGGCAGCTGAAGGCCAGACAGCAGCAAGGAGGGGGTGAGTCCATGACTGCACTGTGCACTTTGTCTGACATGCTATGTGCCCTCCTCTGGCCTGGTTAAACTTCAGTACATCAGTCATGTGGTCCAGGACCCATGTCCCTCATTTGTGACATGCCCACTTCTCCTCTGATACGCATATGTGTGGCCCTTACAGTCAGGAAATTGTGTCACTTGGGGACTGTGTCATTGCATTTAGCTTCGCTCAAGGTGGGGGACAGCATTTGTTCCCGTGACTATGTTGTGGGATTCATGTGTGGGTCAATTGCTTACACAATGCCTAAGTTCTGACATGTAATCTGGGTGTAACTTTGATATGTGGTCCACTTGCTGATCTGAATCACCACATGTCCCTGGGGAATTTGGCACACACCCATGCTGCCGGTGGGAACAATGTTTGGGCCTCAGGAGTATGTGTATCAAGTGTGTCACACGTGCTTAGCCACATGCCTGCTGTCCAGGACTCATTCCTCTTACAGGTGGAGCTGGACAGTCATGCCTACTCCAGGGCATACAATACACTCTGTACTCCCACTCCCGTGTACCATCTGGCATGTTGTGATCAGTGAAATGTTCCCTCAGGTGTCTGCCTCTGTGTCATTGTGCTGTGTCCTCGTTGTCAGGACTACTGGTATGTTTATCGGTTAGGGCTCAGCATGCCAGCGGAGATGTGACCATGATAGACTAAACTTCTGTGATTTTTAGGTGTCTGATCACTTGACTGTGCACACAGGTGTATGCGACTGTGACTTTCAGGCAGCTGTTTCTCATTCACAGCACACTGTGAGGTGCTCATGTTCAGAGAGTTGTGTTTCATGTCCCCCATATGTCCAATTGGTATGACGTGGACAAGTAGTAGTACTGATGATGTGGTTTTTGGGGGATGGACATGTGCACTTGTCAGTTACATAACTTGCATTCCCCATGTCCTAGGATTGTGACACAGTGCAGACTGTTGTTGGCTGGCTGCCATGCCCATGTGACTGGAGACAGTGATGTATGACTTTGCACGCATGCCTGTGTCATGGCATTAAACTTCTTAAGAGTGATCCTGCAGGGGAGTGACATGTGCAACATGCACCCCACTGTGGCATTGACTATCCGGACATGGGTGCATCATGGTGTGTGGTGCTGGTATGCATCACATGCATTTCTATTTAGACTCTGGCCATCCCTTCATCCGGACACCTGCACTGACTTAGTGGCAAGAGATGTGTTGTGTGCATGTTCACATACTTCACCGTGTTCCCTGCAATGTCCAACAACTGTGTAGGTGGTGCATGTGTCCACACTGGGGTCTTACCATCAGACAGGCACCAGACAGATGGGTGCAAGGGCAGGAGGGGTGTGAGTCCCATGGTTGACCATCAGACTGACAATTGGCTTCCACAAATCTGTGTGAGGACTTTAGGCAATGTTCAACTAAGGATGCCTGGGCTGGCTCTGTGATGTGCTGTACTTACTGTGGTGTGTGCGTTCAGTGCAGGTGACTGATGTTTGTCTGTTTCCCTAATTGTTTGCAGATACATCCACGGCCACAGGAGGGGACAGCTCCACGGACCAGGAGGAGCAGCGGAGCCAGACTGGGTCAGCGTCCGACGAGTGGTCAGAGGGACCCAGTGGCACGGAGGGCGAGGGGAGCCACACCGAGGAGTCCTCAGCACCATCCACCTCAGCTGAGGACCACAGCAGCTCGGAGTATGACTCCCTTGTGGAGGCGGGTGTCAGCAGCCACCAAAGTCAAGCTAGTCTGTCTGGCCCCGCCACCACCACCACCACCACCGCCCTCCCATTGGCTCCCATTCCTGAGGTCCGTGGAGGCTCCCGTGCTCGGGAGCGTGTCTCCTTCATGCCAGGCACCGCACCCCCTGCCCCTGTGTCCCCTGCTGCCCTGAGTGAGGAGTCTGTGTACCTCCTTCGGCAGCTCCATGTAGGGCAGACAGCAATGCTGACTGTCCTCCATGCACACACCACTCTGTTGACACAGCTGGTGTCGTTCATGGAGGGCATCTCAACGGGTATGTCTGCCCTACAGAGGAGCAATAGGTCCATGGACTCCTCCCTGACGGCAGCAGTGTCCCTCCTCCAACAGTCCCTCACCCCTCCCACCTCTGCCCCATCCACACTTCCTGCCACCCTACCTGTCCAAAGCACATGCACACCTGCACAATTACCCAAACACACAGACACGAGCAGCACAGACACACCCAAGAGAAAGGCAAGACGTGCACACAAGCATCCTCAGGGGACTGATACCACAGACACAGAGGATGGGGAACACACACACACACAGGCATCCACAGTCACTCCGCAGTCCTCCAAATCCTCTCCCTCCAAGACCCCTTCCCTTGCCTCACCTGCTACCCCACATACACAGCAGCTCTTCCTGTGTGACCTCGGCCTCTTCCCCTCCAATCCTGCTGATCCAGCATACTGGGGGAAGAGGAAGTCCACCCACACAGAGGGGAGTGCCCCTCGCCCCTGGACACCCTCCCCCAGGCGCAGGCAGACACAGGACCCCATTCGGAAGTCCCCCCGGACCAGGAAGAGCAAGACCCCACCACCACCACCACCATGCAGCTCCACCACCCAGTCTCTCTCCTCCATCCCCCAGGCCACCACTCCACAGGTTCCCCCGCCACACCATGCCCCAGGTTCCCCCACACACCGATACCGCATCCCCAGACAGCTTAGGCCCACCCCCCCAGCCACATGCTCTTCCACACCCAACCCAGATGCTCTGCCTGTTAGTGCCACTGGTGTGGGGACCGGGTCCCCCCTCTGTCCTGCCCACCTCATCTGCCCACCCTTCCACTCCCTTGGAGTTATGCACTGCAGTGGAGTCCACAACCACCCCGTCTGACTTGGGCACTGCAGTGGGGACCCAGTCCACTACATCAGACCAGCCCACTGCAGTGGTTGCAGCACCCACACCAACTGACTTGTGTAGCACGGTGGTGCTGGCCCCCCCTGAGTCAGACACCTCCACTGCAGTTGCCGGTGACACTCCTGCACCCACCACCCCTTCACTGCCTCACTCTGCCATCCCCTGATCCTGTCCCTGTGGTGCCTGGCCTGCCCCTTGTATGCCCCTCCAAGGGGGATGTCCCCTGTCCGTACCAGTGCAGGCAAGCAGTGGGTGACCAGTTGTCACTTGTCACCCTGTTGGGACATGGATTTTGGACTGGCCATTGGCCTTAGTTTCTTTTGGACGTCAACTTTTAATTTTACATTAGCTGAATAAAGCCTCTTTTTGTTTAATTGAGGTGTTTCTTTTGATGTACATGATGTAGATGAGTAGCATCCTGCATTTGCAGTTGTTATAGTGTTCAGTTCAGGAAAATGAAGTGTTGCTGTGATGGACTCCATGTGGTCCATGGGATATGTGTCCTGTTCTACTCTGGATCTATGGCATCCTTTGCTGCAGTCTGAGGGTGTAATGTTCAGCATTTGACACAGGGATGTACGTTTTGCATTTGTAAAGGAACATCTTTGTCTTACACTGATGCACATCTGGTGGGCTTACCACTGTTCAATGTTCCGATTTCCCTGACTGTGTGCCCATCTCCACTGGACATGCAGTTTTGCACATCAATGTTGAAGGACTCATCTGTGTATACAGTGCAACTGGCTTGACACGTGTTTTGGGTGTATGCAGATGACTGACGTGACACTCCCGTACCCAGGCTGATGTGAGCAGAGCCTTCTGTGTGTTGTAGTTGTTGACTCACTGACGGAGTGTCCTGCTGACATGTTTGAGTCGTGCACAGACAAGGTTTGGCACAGCGGACCTTCCACAGGAGTGGAGTGCCCTCATGGCAGTGTGTAATCCCGTGACATTGCGTGTGCCCGTGTTGTGTGTTGTGTAAGCATGTCTGTGCGTGTTCCCTTCCCTTTTCCTACACAGGCTGTGTCCCTAGGGATGTTCCTGTTTGTGTTGCTTGCAGAGTTGGTCTGTGTTCATCCAGCATCTTGGACCTGGTTTCTCTGTGATGTGGTTGCATGGCAAACTAATGTTCATGAGGTTGTCATCCCAGGTTGTCTTTGTTGTCAGGGCTGGGGATGTGGGCAAACGGTGATGGGACACATTCTGGATTCCCCTTGGCACTTGTTGTTTACACAAGTCATGTGAATTTCAGTTTGTGGTAGCTTTCAGTGATTGTGACACGGTGTGTGTGTGACTGCTGCCACTCCTCAGGGTCAGAGCTGCAATGTTGGAAGTTGTGTACGTGTGTTCTTTGTGTGTCACCTTGGCTTCTTCGTAGGTGTGTGACTATGGCCAGGATCCCATTGATTGTGGTGGATTTCACATCATGCCCATGTACGGCGTACTGTGCTGTGTGTCAGACATTGACTGAGTCTTATTGACTGGCCATGTGTGATGGGTATCTGCACCTTAGTTCCCCCCACCACCCCTGGAATTGTCATGGGTGCATGTGCACTGTCACCAGTCCATGTGAGCTTCACTGCTGCACATTGGTGGAGATCAGGGTGTGTGGTGTTGAGTGTGCAAATGTGAGTTGTTGCACGGCTAGACCCCTACCTCCATATTGGCCTTGGCTGGCAGGCCGTGCTGATTGATTGGAGCTTGTGTAGGTGTGATGGTAGTTTGTTGCTCAGGACACATGGCTGTGGTTCACAGTGTGAATGACATCTACCTTTGTCATCACAGTGGGATTGTCATGCAGGCTAGTGTCAGCACAATGTGGGGTCCCTGGGGGTAGTGCTGTGGTGGGTCTGTCTCTTGCTGTGTTAGTTGCTGTTCCTACAAGCTTGTGTGACATGTGTAATTTGGCCTCCCTCTCAGCTGACGATGCCTGATTGCCCACATAGGGGTATCCGATCCATGAGTAACTTTTGTATGGCACTGTATACACATCTGTGTGATTGGAGTTCAGGCCTCCTCATGTGTTGTGTGGTTGCCTGGGGACACTGGCACACCCCCATCACCTGTTGTGTTTGAAATGCAGTGTGAGTCTGCCTGTTTGTGTTTGTGCATTTGCACCACTGCATTGGCATTTCTGTAGTGTGCCATTGTCTGTATGTTGTTTGTTTGGTTTCCCCAGCTGTCCCTGGGACTCCTAGGTCATCAGTCAGCACAGTGATCATGGTTTGTATGTCCCATTGATGCCATGGTATGGTATTTGTTCACCTGACATCGACAGTCTCCACAGGATATCTACATTTGTGTGTCCATTGGTGCAGATATGTGGCTCAGCATTATGATGGTCACTTCTGTCATTGTGTTATTTGTGAATATTGACAATGTGGTCCCCCATGGGTGATGTTTGTATGCACATGGCCAAAACGATGTTTCTGTGACACTGCACTGTTTGCCCCGCCCAATCTATGTTGCTATGGGACACAAGCACCACTATGCCACTGATGTGTTTGTTGTTGTGTGACCAGGATTCATCCATACAGTTTGGCTTTCGCAGCTTTTACCATGACTACACTTACCTTATGATCACCATGGTGATGGTGCTTTTGGCCCCATTGCACACTGTTCAAAAGGTGCATCAGCTATGGACCCCACACTTACCTTTTGGTCACTGTGGTGATGGGGCTTTAGGCCCAATGGCCACACTGTTCAAGAGGTGCATCAGCTATGGACCCCACACTTACCTTTTGGTCACTGTGGTGATGGGGCTTTAGGCCCCATGGCCACACTGTTCAAGAGGTGCATCAGCTATGGACCCCACACTTACCTTTTGGTCACTGTGGTGATGGGGCTTTAGGCCCCATGGCCACACTGTTCAAGAGGTGCATCAGCTATGGACCCCACACTTACCTTTTGGTCACTGTGGTGATGGGGCTTTAGGCCCCATGGCCACACTGTTCAAGAGGTGCATCAGCTATGGACCCCACACTTACCTTTTGGTCACTGTGGTGATGGGGCTTTAGGCCCCATGGCCACACTGTTCAAGAGGTGCATCAGCTATGGACCCCACACTTACCTTTTGGTCACTGTGGTGATGGGGCTTTAGGCCCCATGGCCACACTGTTCAAGAGGTGCATCAGCTATGGACCCCACACTTACCTTTTGGTCACTGTGGTGATGGGGCTTTAGGCCCCATGGCCACACTGTTCAAGAGGTACTTCAGCTATGGACCCCACACTTACCTTTTGGTCACTGTGGTGATGGGGCTTTAGGCCCCATGGCCACACTGTTCAAGAGGTACATCAGCTATGGACCCCACACTTACCTTTTGGTCACTGTGATGATGGGGTGTTCGACCCCATGGCCACAGTGGTCATGGTCTGCTTGCATTGTGGAGGCCACACACATTTATGTGTGACACATGTGATAGTGGGTCACATTGTATGTTCAATGTCATGTTCAGTGTTGTAGGCATTTGACACAGACTACACACGCTTGTCATGGTGATGGGGGGGATGTAATTTTCTGTCATTCCTTATGTGGGAGTATGCAGGTTGTGTCATGCATTACCCGTCCTATGAGTAGGGGTGGTGGTAGTGGCAGGCATCCAGCCCCCCCTGAGTAGGGGTGGTGGTAGTGGCAGGCATCCAGGCCCCCATGAGTAGGGGTGGTGGTAGTGGCAGGCATCCAGCCCCCCCTGAGTAGGGGTGGTGGTAGTGGCAGGCATCCAGCCCCCTGAGTAGGGGTGGTGGTAGTGGTAGGCATCCAGCCCCCTGAGTAGGGGTGGTGGTAGTGGCAGGCATCCAGCCTCCTGAGTAGGGGTGGTGGTAGTGGTAGGCATCCAGCCCCCCTGAGTAGGGGTGGTGGTAGTGGCAGGCATCCAGCCCCCCCTGAGTAGGGGTGGTGGTAGTGGTAGGCATCCATCCCCCTATGGGTGGGGATGGTAGTGGTGACAGGCATCCAGGCCCCCATGAGTAGGGGTGGTGGTAGTGGTAGGCATCCAGCCCCCCCCTGAGTAGGGGTGGTGGTAGTGGCAGGCATCCAACCCCCCCTGAGTAGGGGTGGTGGTAGTGGTAGGCATCCATCCCGCTATGGGTGGGGATGGTAGTAGTGATAGGCATCCATCCCCCCCTCAGTAGGGGTGGTGGTAGTGGCAGGCATCCAGCCCCCCCTTAGTAGGGGTGGTGGCAGTGGCAGGCATCCAGCCCCCCTGAGTAGGGGTGGTGGTAGTGGTAGGCATCCAGCCCCCCCTGAGTAGGGGTGGTGGTAGTGGCAGGCATCCAGCCCCCCCTGAGTAGGGGTGGTGGTAGTGGTAGGCATCCATCCCCCTATGGGTGAGGATCGTAGTGGTGACAGGCATCCAGGCCCCCATGAGTCGGGGTGGTGGTAGTGGTAGGCATCCAGCCCCCCCTGAGTAGGGGTGGTGGTAGTGGCAGGCATCCAGCCCCCCCTGAGTAGGGGTGGTGGTAGTGGTAGGCATCCATCCCCCTATGGGTGGGGATGGTAGTAGTGATAGGCATCCATCCCCCCTCAGTAGGGGTGGTGGTAGTGGCAGGTCCACCCCCCCCCTCAGTAGGGGTGGTGATAGTGGCAGGCATCCAGCCCCCCTGAGTAGGGGTGGTGGTAGTGGTAGGCATCCATCCCCCTATGGGTGGGGATGGTAGTAGTGATAGGCATCCAGGCCCCCAAGAGTAGGGGTGGTGGTAGTGGTAGGCATCCAGCCCCCCCTGAGTAGGGGTGGTGGTAGTGGCAGGCATCCAGGCCCCCAGGCCCCCATGAGTAGGGGTGGTGGTAGTGGCAGGCATCCAGGCCCCCAGGCCCCCATGAGTAGGGGTGGTGGTAGTGGCAGGCATCCAGCCCCCCCTGAGTAGGGGTGGTGGTAGTGGTAGGCATCCAGCCCCCCCTGAGTAGGGGTGGTGGTAGTGGCAGGCATCCAGCCCCCCCTGAGTAGGGGTGGTGGTAGTGGTAGGCATCCATCCCCCTATGGATGGGGATGGTAGTGGTGACAGGCATCCAGGCCCCCATGAGTAGGGGTGGTGGTAGTGGTAGGCATCCAGCCCCCCCTGAGTAGGGGTGGTGGTAGTGGTAGGCATCCATCCCCCTATGGGTGGGGATGGTAGTGGTGACAGGCATCCAGGCCCCCATGAGTAGGGGTGGTGGTAGTGACAGGCATCCAGCCCCCCCTGAGTAGGGGTGGTGGTAGTGGTAGGCATCCAGCACCCCCTGAGTAGGGGTGGTGGTAGTGGCAGGCATCCAGCCCCCCCTGAGTAGGGGTGGTGGTAGTGGTAGGCATCCATCCCCCTATGGGTGGGGATGGTAGTGGTGTCAGGCATCCAGGCCCCCATGAGTAGGGGTGGTGGTAGTGGTAGGCATCCAGCCCCCCCTGAGTAGGGGTGGTGGTAGTGGTAGGCATCCATCCCCCTATGGGTGGGGATGGTAGTGGTGACAGGCATCCAGGCCCCCATGAGTAGGGGTGGTGGTAGTGACAGGCATCCAGCCCCCCTGAGTAGGGGTGGTGGCAGTGGTAGGCATCCAGCCCCCCGAGTAGGGGTGGTGGTAGTGGCAGGCATCCAGCCCCCCTGAGTAGGGGTGGTGGTAGTGGTAGGCATCCATCCCCTATGGGTGTGTGTGGCATTGGTGATGCCCATCCCACCCCTATGGTTGTGCTGTTGCTAGTGTACGTCATTTGTGCATCCCTATGTGTGTGTGACATATTTTGGGTACGTGTAGTTTGTTTGTATTGTTGGTGTTTGACTTACCGTCTGCGCCCGTACGCCTCCGTACCGGTCCCGGTAATAGATGTAGAGTATGAGGTAGGAACTGCACGATGGGATTCATGGTTGGGTCGTCTCGTTCGGGTTTCTCGTGTCTTCGACTCGTACTGCCGCTGGCTTGTTCGTCTCATAGCCGTGGATCGTCTTGTGGCGCGAAACGGAGCTTATGTGCGGCTCTCCCGGATGCTGAAACGTTCCGGACGTAGCGACTGGTTCGGCGCGTACGGAGCGCGCATCGTACTAGTCCGGCCGGAAGGTGCTGTGTATTTGGTTCCGTGCGACTCGATTCGGCGTTTACGGATCCGGCTCGGGCGGGGAACAGGAGCTGGATTGGGTGAGTACGGCTCGCTCGGGAAATGGGTTGTTATACGCATCGTACTTGTTCGTCCGGACGGGTGTACAAATCGGTCGGGAAACACGCATTCGGCTGGGTTTTTTTCCGGACGAATACTGTTAGGTGCCCTACCGGCCGAGATCGGAATCGGCCCCAAAGTATCTGTTCAGTTTCACCCTATGTAATCTTTCAAACTGAACTCACGTTTTGATTACGTTGCTGGTCAGGCTTCATTCTTTGCAGTCAGTGCTATTCCATTATGTGATGCATGTGCAGAAAAAACTTGGTCCGAAAGCTAATCACATCAAAAATTGCAATAGCCCTAGGGGACTAGCAATATTCTGCTACTGTGCCACTATAGACAGTATAAACAAGTGTTTGCGGCGACATTCACAATTTGAGTTTTTTCCCTTTCTTGATGATATAGCTGCTCCTGCTGCTGGAGCTGGCCAACCATCCCAGTGGGAGATAGCCACACAGCTGTGGTGAAAAAAGTTTGAGGCTGTGGTGGCTGAATACCACTGACTGGTGGCCTTGGAGGAGGAGGAGTCAAAAGCCCCTAATTCTTTGGGCTCCTAGCCAGGCCCGCCTCTAACCCAGCAACACCATGGCTGCTGCCTGCAGCCGGGGTCCACAATTTGAACTAGGGGAAGGAACAGCATGGGCCCCCCCTCCTTGTCATCATCAACTGAACGCCTCATTCACCCCATCCTCCGTGAGCTGGCACTCATCAGGCATTGCCAGCAGAACCTGGCCTGAGAAGTGGCCAATGTCCAAAAGGACCTGGATGCCCTCAAAGACCTCTTTTATTGAACATTCTTTAATGGTGGAATGGCCCGTTGTGGGTAGAGAGGGTTGGAAGGGGAGTTTGGGCTAGGAACATTTTGGGGGAATTGCTTGTGGAGGAGGGTGGGCTTGTTGGTGGAGAAGGTGCAAGGGGAGTTGGGGAAAGGGACATTTTGGGGGTTTTGCAGGGAAAGGGGTGAGCCTTTTGTGGGTGTAGATGGTGGGTTTCTCAAGTAAAAAAAAAATTTAATTAATGGGCCTTTCTCTTTAGTATCTGTCTTTGCATTGCTAGTTAGTGTAGCATTGTGGTTTAGTGACAAGAGTGAGATGAGAAGCTGTCTTCTGAAATTGTCACACATTACTCTGTACATCCATTTCCCCCCTAGACTTTCCCTACTTGAAGTCCCCTGTCATGTATTGATTTTTCAGTATGTTACTTACATCTTTCTGCAGTCCAGTATACCCTGCTTACAGAGTGGGGACAGAAAACTGACTATATGTTTGACTTTGTTGCTTGATGGGATTTTGCAGCACCCAGCCACCTATCTGTGATACTTGTGCACTAGTTAGTTACTGCCCTTGTCCTATCATCTGTTACTATTGACCACTAATGTGGTCTGCAAAGGGTCAAGAACATAGACAAAAATCTCAATCTCTCCTTCCAGAGAACAACTTCGGTACTAAGTTCTTAACTAGTTTTTACCTGAATAGATTACGTAATGTCTGCTACCTCTCGCATCTTCACGAACCTTATTGCAGAGTTTCCCAAAGGGCCTTCTCAATGCTGGTGGCAGTGGGCTACCACTAACAGAGAAAACATCACATAAAGAGGTCCCACCTATTTCGAATGATGCTTAGGAGGTGAACTACAACTGTAGGATTGTTCAGGAGGATTATCCATCACAGGTAACTAGACTGAAAGAAAACACAGAGTTACTGGGTAATCCAAGACTAAGACCACTATGACAAAAAAGTCAAACAAACAGCAACTAGCATGCAATCTGGGGAGCTCATATTCAATTTATTAAAAAATTCAAACTAAACTTACAGAAACTCTCAGTAAGGGCTCAAGATCAGGTTACTCCATGTTGCATAGATTTTATAAGCAACACAAGGCCTGATTCCCAATGGTAAAGTTACACTTTTGGTGTTACTGTACTCTTGCAGTGTACAATTACGAGTAGTAACTTTTTCATCAGTAACTTTACGAGTAGTAACTTTGTGAGTAGTAAGTAACTTCTATTATTTTAAAAGGAGTTACTACTAGTTACTTGCTATTCATAAAGTTACTGGTTGTACTGTTATAATGCAAAAGTAAAGTTGCACCAAAAGTATAACTGTACCATTGTGAATCAGGCCATAGTGCACACTAGTATTACCTATTCTTGGACAGACATTGTTCTAAGACTTTGTACTATGGTGATGTTCCTTTCATGCCTGGGTGGGTAGTAGGGCTGGCATGGGCTATTGTTTAGTTAAGAGGATCCTGTAACAGTTGGCATCGCTTTAACCACATCCGTCCTGCCAAGTGTGTGATCCATTTATGGTGTAAATTATGAAATTACACCTAAATAGATCAAACAACCTGAGGGAATACGGTTAGGAGTTTCATGAATGGATTGGAAAGAGGGAGTTGGGGAAAGATGAGACAAAAAAAAGCATAACATTCATCAAGTCGATGAACAGCACATCGTCATCAGATCTGTTGTGGAAGGAAGAAGATGGTTCAGTTACCAAATGCCAACAGTCCTTTAGCCCCCAGAGTACCAAATTATCCAATTGTTATGCTAGCTATGGTTGAAAAATACAAAATAGGAAGGACCCACAGAGTTCTAAAAATTGTTATTGTAAAGAAAAGAAAAATGTTAATGTATATATAAATGCCAAAATGGGCAGTGCATCTGCATTCTTCTTCTCGGAAAGTCAGTCTTTGGTACAGGGCTCACTGGGTCTGGTAAGCTGGAGTGTTATGGAGCTTAAGTGCAGAAGAAGCGAAGGCCTGTAAAATGCAGAAAAGTCAATGTCAATATTGTAGAGTTAAGGTAAGCTTCATGGTAGATGAGGATCAAGAGAACAAATCATAGGCTAGTGCAGTCTTGTGTGATGGACTGAGTAGTGAGAACAAGTTCTCCACCGATTCCAGGCACGTAGCTGCATGCACCTGGCTGGTCAATCCCACACATGTCAATACCATTTAACTGTGTGCATCGATCATGT
Organism: Calotriton arnoldi; assembly: GCA_963921515.1. NCBI lineage: Eukaryota > Metazoa > Chordata > Amphibia > Caudata > Salamandridae > Calotriton > Calotriton arnoldi. The sequence continues at coordinate 860,310 of CAWUFW010008507.1, forward strand.
GACATGTGCCCAATGACAGTCCCCTAGAGCACAACCGCTTAATTAAAATTTGACATTGGAGCCACTACTCTGCATTTTCCTAATCAACTCATCTCTCTCATGTCCACAGGAGTAAGCCTCTTAGTCTTTAAGTCATGCTGTTTCCCAGTAGATAGACATTGTTCCTAACTTCCTTAATCTGGTTGTTGTGGTAGTCTCGTACCAACTCCTGTCCTGAGTCAGACCCTAATGAGATAGACCTGTAGTGTTGATGAATAAGAAAAGCAAAACATTTTCAGAAGAATCTGAACAAAAACAAGTACATGAAAGGACCATTTGGCAATTATGGTGAAATGTGAAGGAAAGGTAAGCATTCAGGCAGAATCATCCTCCGGACCCCCAAACATTACAAATAAAGTTTAAGATTTTGTTACAACACCCACCCTACCACCACATGAATCATCAATCACTCAATATATCATCATTGGTGCAATAGTTACTTGTTCCAAGTGTGGTGCACATTTGTTTATTGTATTTCTTTTCCCATGGAAGCAATACACAAAGGCAGTCTTGTAAAATTAAGTATGATCTGTACTGGCAGCCCAGCAAGGGAATAAAAAAAGAAGGCTACGGATGGAAGGCATTGTCTTCATGTCCTTTAAGTGAATGGAGCCTTCTTGTGTGCACACTGGTCCAGTCCATACATGTAGCTAATGGGGCAGCGTAAGCCAGACACCAAATTTATAAATGTTCTTCTATATATTTTTTTTCCTCAAACTCAGGGGGTTCACCCAAAAGCTCATCGGCTAACATCTTTGAGTCTGACCAATTGCCCTCGTCCTTTTCCTGTGCTGTTTCATGAACAGTGTAATCTTGTGGTATGAAGTGTTTGTTCATTTTAATCATGGTCAAACTCTCCATGTTTTAAGGCTAGACACTGGTCCAACTGCAGCAGCTGCACTGAACACAAGCTCAGAAGACACACTGGCTGGCTGACATGCCAGATACTTTATTACCAGCCTGCTGAGCTCTAGTCATTGTCGCATCTAACCATACCAATAGACCAATGGTTTGTGAACCAGGTAGACCTCTTTTGGGTTATTTAGATACTCTGGGACCATCCTCTTAATAGTTATTGGGTGCTGCCACTTACTCGACCTCTGTTTCATTCGCCTCTGCAGTTGACTTAAGCCCTGCCACTTGGAACCAAGCCATTGCAGAGGTTTGGTCAGATTATTTTGTTGCTGATGGCAATGGTGTTGGCTGTAAGACAACAGGACTGTCCTCTCTGGAAGTTGAAGGCTGGATGCCAGAACTTCTGCCCAGGCCTCTATCTTTTAGCTGTCCTTCTTCCAGGCCTCTCACTTGATCGACAATCCAAGTCTTGTAAAGTGAAACATTCCCTTCTGAAAAAGTAATCAAAAGGCCAGTATTTTTTTGTACCATGGATGAAGTATTTTGGCACATATGTACTCTTTGGAGGACACAATCTCTTTTTGAAGCCTTGACTTAACAGCCGAGCTAAGGATTAAGCTCTGAACCAACTCAATCAATCACTTTATTCGGTTTTTGCATAAATCCATAAAAGTAGTCTAAAACAATACATATACAGAGAAGTAACATGAGTGGCAGCTCATACTTTAAAGGACACATTTTGCAATACAAATATAGGGCACAATAACATAAAATTTAAGATAAAACCAGGTCGTAGAAATGCCTAACAAACTCTTGGGGCCATGAACAATTAGTCACAACAGGCTCCAAGTCTCACTGATAGAATAATGTCGCCGGATAACATTTGTAAAAATATAAAAGCTGGACACACTTGCCTAAAATCCAGTAATTTCAGGGTTGGAATATTAAAACATTTCCGTGGAATCTTATAAAAATTACAAAACATTAAAAAATGAAGCATGTCCTGTGGAGACTTACCGTCGCAGCCACAGGACTCTAAGCTCTGGCCTCTACTACACCCACAAGGCTGAGCCAACAAAAGGTGGAAGAGGTCAAAGCGAAACCTAGTTAGTAAAAAGCGATCATGGGTACTAAAAGGCCCTAATAGATATGGCTCAGTAGATTGTACGGTTTTCAGAATAACAAACCTACGAAAGCTAGGTTTCCTCAGCTCGCACCCTTCCCTTTCGACATTTCTCAGAGTAAAAAAGGTCTCCTTTACCCAGCCCAGGTCTTTTTTGAGCACAGATTCTAGGTTGGAGAATAGTTTTACTCTTTCCAACCACTCAAAGCATTTCTTGATGTAGGTAAGCCACGGGATATAGTGGGCACGATCAAGACCCATACACTCCTTTAGAATTGATTTACTTAGGGTCGGTCCCTCGTGCAGCCATAACTTCAGCCACAACAAAAGAGGCCGAAGGGCCAACAGATCGACAAATAAGGGACCCCCAGCTCCTCATGAACCAAACAACTTGAGGTACCCTGCGGCACACATAGAAGACGTTTAAGAAAAGTATTTTCAACCACTTGTAATTCATCCATGGTGATGTAGCCCCAGATTTCGCTTCCATAGGAAACTTTTGCAATGCACTTTGCCTGATATATCTGCAAAAGTGCCGCAATAGGTTTCCTACCCAGTTTAGATGCTAAATTAAAAACAGCAGTGTTAGCGCGTACTAAATCTCCCTTCTTACTCCGTTTTAAAGGCCCTCATTTCATTTTATCAACTATCATAACCCCAAGGTAGGAGAAAACCTCTGTGCGGGGAACCAGGGTGGCACCAACCCTAAACTGGTACTGCTTTTTTGTACGGGGTCCCACCTGCATCACGTAAGATTTGGAGTTGTTAATAGACAAATCCAAATCTTCCATGAAAGAAGAGAAAGAGTTAAGCAGGGATTGTAACACTCTGGCTGTCCTGGACATGAGAACCGCGTCGTCTGCATACAGCAAAACCGGCAGGCCACGCCGTCCCACCTGGGGGGAATCTATCTTGGTTTCCAACAAGACCTGCTCTAATTTATTAATATATAGATTAAACAAGAAGGGAGCCAAGATGCACCCTTGGCACACTCCTCTTTTAATTGGAAACTGGCGAGATACCTTAAGATCTTGTGAGTAACGAACCTCAGCCTTGGTATCGTTGTGGAGATTATCAAGCAAATAAACAATATCGGCGTCCACCCCCATGGACAGCATGGTCTGCCGTAGCTTAATTCTATTCACGTGATCAAATGCAGAAGACAGATCCATAAGGCCAAATAGATAGTACCGGGGTGGGTGACCGTATCCTTGTTAAGGATCAGATGTAAATTAAGACCTTGGGCCACAGTTGAACGTCCAGCACAAAACCCCTACTGGATATCAGTTAGAATATTGTTTTCATCTGCCCAATTTGTTAACCTGTCTAGAATAACCCGGCCAACCACCTTAACCACCGAGTCCAACAGAGATATTACCCTTTTTGAACACTGGAACAATAATGGAGGTGGCCCAGGAGCCAGGAGGACCAGATTTAACCGCTGCATTAATAACGGCCGTGAGAAAAGGTGCCCAGAGGTTTAAGTCGGATTTATATAAATCCGGTGGAATACCATCAGGGCCCGGCGCCTTGTTGTTGGACAACCCAAGGATACCTTTCCTGACCTCTTCAGCCGATACCACCATAAGTGATATAACCTCCGCTACTCCAGGTAAACTATTCCTGTCTGAGGGGCATTGAAACATATCCTCAAAATGGTGCACCCATTCCTCCTCTGTAATATGGGCTTCCACCACATTACATGTGTTCGTATTTAAAAAAGGGCTGTTGATAATGCCCCAAAACTTGGTGCTACTCTTCATGGTACTTGCCTCAATTAGGTCCTTCCATAATTCCTCCTTCATTGCTGCCTTGCGTCTGGCTAATACTACTTAATACTCCCTTCTGCGGGTTTTAACTAAGACCATATCCCTTGGACTCTCGCCCAAGGCTTCTTTCAGGTTCCTGGCAGCACGGGAACAATCTGAATCGAACCATCTGGGCGTCAAGATAGCCGGTCGCCATGCGGGAACACTGAGAAGATTTGATATTGTAGAAGAGATGACTTCAAAGGCTTCTTTGATTCCACCAGTGTTTGTTAGTGGGGCAGTACACAGAGCTAGCTCAGTATCAAAGCGGTCGTGTAAAGAGTCATAAAATGACTCCGGGGTTATCTGAGCCCATTTTAACCTTCTTCCTCCATCCGTTACTTTCATTGCCCCGCTCCTCCTTACTCCCTGGGTGGAATTCAGGGAAGGCCAACTGATATGCACACTTAGGGGATTGTGGTCACTGTGAATATTTGCCTCGATGGAAAAACCTGAAATCATCTCAAGGAGGGGCAATGATACAAGAATAAAATCAATGATAGAGCCTCTGCCACTTCCTTCGAAGGTTGGGTTGAGAACCTTACTGCACGGGTCCAATGTGCACAAGGACGAGATTAAATCAAATTGATCTAATAAATCATTAAGGAAATTACCTTGTGCGTTATGCTCAAAATGGATACCCTTCACACGTAAACAACCCAAATCAATAAGATTAGTTTTCCTTGGATCCCCGCATGGATGAATATTAAAATCACCGGCTATCATAATATTTCCACAAACTGCCTTAAGTTTTTCTCTTAAAAAGGAGCCCAACGAAGATATATTACAAACTTCTGAGTGACATGAAATTGAGTTATAAAAATTCACGAGTCCCAATTTGCTAGGCCCTTTACACAATATCACTGATTGTAAGCAAGGATTATCTATAGGCAACCCTGTTACAATGCAATCTAATGCTAAAGAAACAAATTAAAAGGCCGCCCTTTGATCTTCCTGATCTCGAGGGGACAGCTGGGACAAAAAAAGACATATAACCCTCCAAATGGAAATTATTTGTAGTTGCCCAGGTTTCCTGTAAGCAGATGATGTTGAACCTTTGTATAAAAAGAAGCCATGAAGGGTCACAAAACGTATTGGCCAATTCCGCAATGTTCCATGAGATGAGATTACAACCCTTTACACCCCTGTTACTACAGCCTGGCAAGGGATTGTCCTGATGGCGGTTAAGAGTCCTAGGTTCCTGAGATGCTGCCTCACACAGTCAATCACAATAATCCAGGATGCCCAAAGGTGCAAAACTGTTCGATAAAACCAGGGGGACTGGGCGATCATCTGCCCTCCGCGTAAGTCCTGATTAACGAAATGCGAGTTATTTCAGGACCCTGTGATGTTAAAATGCCTTGGTGAGATGGGGAACTGCAACTGACTTCCAAATGAGGCCTCCTTGTTAGGGAGTATAGTGTTCCAGCCTGGAGATTCAGGTTGATAAAAAAAGCCAAGAGGGAGGGCCTTAATAGATGACTGTGGGCCAAGGGAAGAATCAATGTGAGAAAAGAAAGAGGCCAGAATCCTTTCTGCAACATGCACTTTGTTGAAATTAATGACCACACAGTCACCTTTATAGCACTTTGTAGACCCACTACCCAGTTCACCCTGTGCACCATGTTTATATATTTCCCCACCCTTAAACCCAATGTGGTGTTATGGGTAGGGGTGGGCGGAATTTGCGTAGTCGCGCTACGCAAAGCTCCGCAAAACGGTAAAAAATCTCCGCGAGCACGCAAAAGTTCAGCGAACACGCGGAATTGCTTGTTCCGCCCGTTCGCAATGCTTTTTCCTGTTCGCAGCGCTGTTTGCGTGCTCGGGAGAAATATCTTGCAAACACGCATTTTCAAAGCGCGAACAAGCAAAAAATTCTGTGAAGCCGCGGATCGCGGACTTTTTGGTAATGCTGCGTTCTCCACGGAACGCGAAATAACCCAAATTCCGCAAATTCCGCAAGCGGAATGGAATTTACAGCCCAGGCCTAGTTATGGGACAGCCAGTGCATTACTTTGTGCTTCAGTTGGAAGAAATCTTCCTTAGCCCCTGATGAGAGGGTTGGCATGTTCCCCAAGACTACAACATATGGCGTTGATTTTGGAGGGAGATGAAGGTTAACTAAAGACAGGATGGAACTCCTCTCTCCTCCATTTGATATTGCACCCTAATTCGAATTCGTAGGGTGAAAATAATCCTGCGGGTGATCCTGGGTGGGAGCCCTGCACACCGACTCTTCCTATTCCTCAGCGCTGCGCTTTCAAAGTTGGATGCCTGCTGTTCAAATCGCTGCATGGTCAGGCCCCTAAATTCATTGACAGCCTCATCTCCCGCTACACTCCTTAACGCAACCTGCGGTCAGCCCATCTTCAACTTCTGGTTGTCCCCCCCTTTAAACTCAAGCGCCAAGGGGGCTGCAGGTTCGCCATCTTAGCCCCTAAACTGTGGAATTCCATCCCCTTGGAAATCAAGTCTAGCCCCAATTTACTGAGTTTCAGAAAATCTCTTAAAACTTGGCTGTTCACTCAGGCTCACTAACCTTTCCTCCGAGCTCGGTCCCTAGATAGTGCCATGAAGCCAATCGGCGTACGAGCGCTTTATAAAACCCTTAATAATAATAATAATAATACATGGCCCCATCTGGTTTTGTGCTGGGGGCAATGACAATGGCCGAGAATTCAGAGGGCGGAGAGTATTTTCCCCCGTTACAACCCTTGAAGGTACCAATTGCTGCTCCCAGTCGTTTATTTGTGGGTCCACTAGGGTAGGCCCAACTTTTGTAATGTAGCCCGCCGATGACCTTGGTCCCGTTGCGACTGCCTCCCCCTAGATAAAAAACATTGTTTGAGTTCAGAGAGTTCAGAGAGTCCCCTCTCTATGGAGAAGAGACATCGTAAGAGGGGATCGAGTTTTGTGTCCAAGATAGCCCTTATAGATCCCTGTAATAGCTCCAAAGCAGCCATCATCTCTCCCTTAGTGAGTACTTGCTCTGTGGGTGCCTTTTGGTGAATCCCTTCATCACGTGCTCTTTTCGCCTTTCCTCCAATTGTTGGGCCCTTTCTTTTCATCCCTGAGCCTGGTCCGGCACCTGTTACTCCCCTCATCCTCCGTTGAAGAATTACCATATCAGCAGCTGACTGCTTAACAGCGCTGCTATTAACTGACTCCTGGGCAGGGGGTGAGTTTGCCCCCCTTACGTTAGAGACCAATATGATGGGAGAGAGAGGTATAGATTGACCAACTACACAGCTACCTGTACCCCCTGATTCCCGCGTAGGAGATACGTTAGGTAAAACTATGGCTTCATGAGTCATCTGCTCCGTTGGTGGATTTACAAGGAGGTGGCTAATTGGGGAGTGGGAAAGGCGCTGTGTAATCATCTCTATCTCCTTGTCAAGGACTCCAGCCGCCCTTAACAGAAAGGAGTCCATGGTAATTACGGTGCTGGTTGTCGCCTTCTCAGGTAACATTGCCACCTTACGTTTCCCCATGATGGACCGAAGGATGAACACAGCCTGCTCAGCACTCTCCTACTGAGTCCTGCTTAAACAGTGGCCGTAACAAAAACCACTACCACTGCTGCAGAATCGTAGAGGGGTATGTAAGAATAATTTGATTGGGCCAATATAACCAGGGAGTTACAAACATCTAATCAAGGTGGAATAAGAGTACTAGGGAGGTAACACAACGTAACACCGTCCTTCCCTACCTTCGCACCAGGACGTCGTGCTTAGCTGTATACAAGTCCCCCACTTCGTCTCGCCTTGCTGCAATATAATACTTCAGTGGTACAGCCGGTTTCCAGCAACCCAAGTAATCCAGTCGGTTAGGTCTACACGTACAAATAGAGGAACCAAGGGGGGTGGCCAGCCCAGCCTCCTCCGGGCGCGAACCTTGGCCCAGGGTTCGCCCGGGCGTGGCCCACGCGCGTCCCCGCCGCGGGAGACAGCCAGCGCTTTTCATCGTGTGCGGCGCGGGCGTGCTGCCTGGCTCCTCCCTCGCACCTCAGCAGTTCTGGGACACCGAGTCCCTCAGGCACAATCCCGGGTGTCAGCAGGGCAAGTGGCAGCTATCAGAAAAAGCGTCTGAACCAACTCATATGCTTCTGTGTTCACACTGAATAATCTATACACCACCTTTTTTAACTGGTCCTGTAGCAGATGCAACAACGGGATTGCTTGGCTCATCATACTGTCCTCCTTGCTGACTTCCCATGTGAAACCTCAAAAGAAAGTAGCATTTGTTTCAGGAACGTGACTAGCCCCTATTTGCCCACCTCCATTGTAATGCTTTTCCCAGCTGCATTCCCTCCTCTTTTAAGGACATAGTTGGTGAACAGTCTGTCCTGCTCAAACAGACGTTACAGCATGTATTAGGTCAAGTTCCAATGTGTTGGCATCTCCTGTGTGAAGGCTTTAAGCGGTGCTCTGTTAGCATGCTGAATGACCCTCAACTGCCTCTGGCTTTAAAAGAATGTCTGAAATGAGTGCAGATTCTTCACCAGCTGGTCAGTATATTGATGACTATGTCTTCTTTTTGAGAAAGTCCAGATAGAAACACACTTCTGCAATACAAAAGCTTCCATCCCAGGGCTCTGAAGGATGGTCTACCATATGGGCAGTTCCTGAGACTGAGACGTAACTGCACAGAAAAAGGAAACTTCTTCAGAGAAGCAAACATTTTAAGCACCAGACTACGTGAAAGAGGATACCCCAAAAGATTGGTTAAAACATCAATGAAGCGGGCATGGTTCAGCCCACGAGAAGTATTACTCACCAGTAGAACTAAAGAACAGGCAAAGAAAAGTGTGTGTGTGACAACTTTCTGTCCCCTGAGTACACAGATCACAAAAACTATTAAGAAACATTGGCCTACACAAATACTCTGAATGTGTGCCAAGAGTTACCCATGTTCTCTTACAAAAAGGGAAAGAATATTAAAGACCATCTGGTACACTCAGATACAAGCATTGTAAAATCCAAAAGTACAATACACGACCTTTGGTGGCTTCCACCTATCACTGGACACTTTAAGTGTGGAAACTGTGTAGGTGTAGCCTGCAATTACACCTCAGATACCAAAGAATTCACCCATGGACATATAAAAATGACACTACGTGAGATGACAAACTGTGCAACGCCCAATGTAATCTATTGCATTTGGTGCCCGTGTGGTCTGATATACATTGGCCAGACCACCCAACCAGTCAAAACCCGTATCTGCCAACATCGCAGCAGAATACGCTGCCAAGTGGAGAATGCCCCCCTAGTTGAGCACTACAAGCACAAATCACACTCTGCTGATGACCTAAAATGGCAGGTGATTGAGAAAGCTAAAATACCTCCGAGGGGTGGTAACTTCTAGCTCATTCTACAGTCATTAGAATGTAAATGGTTCGAAAAATGTGACTCCATTAGAAACGGGTTGAACAGTCTAGAGGAATGGCGAAAGTTCATTAGCCTTCACTAGAAAGGCTGTAGTGCCGATGATCCATGTGTCCCCATCATTAGCATTCAGATTGCCTGAACATAGATAACATCTCAGAATATTTTTTTTGCTAGTCACTCAGCTGTACTGAATGTACCATTCTCATATGTCCATGCTAGGCACTAAATACCACCACTTAGCCAGTTCACCTATATAATCATATACATTCCTTATGTGGCTAGTGCTTTGTTTTTAATATTCAGCATTTCTGTAGAAATGGTATTAAATGATAAACGTACATGACCATCAATATAACTACATGGTGAATTATGGTATTACTGTAGATTTTTAACAGAGTACCACCATTACATATAATATGTAATATGTGTGATGTCCATAATATGCCCTTGAATTAAGTTGCACGTTCCACAAAGTAATTGTTCCTGTGATGTAACAAAGTTGTAATTTTTCCGTTCTATTATACAGTTATGCCCTATTAAGCTGGGTAATGACTGCCGCACTTTTAAATTCACGATGTGTATCGGTGAAATATTCTACCATATTACCACCTCATTCTATAGGAGTAGTAATAAATGTTATAATATTATCCGTATGTACCCTGTACAATTGTAGTACACGTCTATATACACATTCCCCTCTCAGTAATGGCTGCCGAATTGAGATACGATATTGAGCAGGCGCTGCACTGCGCAAATGCAACCGGGCACTCATCTCAACCTTGATGCCTTTTCACGCCAATTAACACTCTATATCAATTGTGTTACTAGCCATGTGTAACCGTTATATTGGTTGCACCTCTGCAATGCTACAACGTGCTCCCCTCTCCATGATGGCCGCCGCATTGGGACTTCACTAATAGTAGGGAATTCACTGTGCCGCACCGCTGGCGGCCGGTCCCAGCACAGCTAGGGCCATCCTAATAGGCCCCATAATTCCATGATTTTAGCTAGGAATGGGAGATTGGAGACGGGTCTGAAGTTATTGAGATCGTTTGGGTCAGAGCGCGTTTTTTTTTAGTAATGGCGTGACTTGGCCAATTTTGAGTCAATCAGGCATGATTCCGGTTCTCAGGGAGCTATTAATAATCTTGGTCCAGAGCGGGGCTAGGGTGAGTTTGAGCTTTTTGGCCAGTCAGGCAGGAATGGGATCCAAAAAGTGTGAAGAGGGTTTGGAGCTGGAAATCATTTCGATGATCTCAGCTTCGGAGATGGGGTTGAAGGATTTCCAGTTGTTTGGGGGGAGCTTGGGAGTGATATCTTCTATCCCTGGGAGCGCGCTTCTGTTGGAGGGTCTGCGGTGATCGTCCAGGGAGAGCTCAATCTTGGTGATTTTATCATTAAAGAAATTGGCAAAGTTATCACAAAGGTCTTTGGAGGCCTGAACTGAGGATGATGGGGGCTTGGAAGTTTGTTGCCTAATGAGATTGAAGAGGTCTTTTGGCCTATTTTTTGCATTGTCCAGAGCATCACAGAAGAAGGAAGTTTTTTCATTCATGATGTGTTTTTTGTAGTTCCTGCGTTCAGATTTGAGGCGATCAAGGAGGATTGTTGATGGGTTGTTCCGCCAGAGTCTTTCTGCAGCTCTTGGTTGTCTTCTTTCGGAGTTTAGGTCTGTGTTGACCCAGGATCTAAATGGAATGTTCTTGACTCTTTTTTCTTTCAAGGGAGCTATTTGGTCAAGTATGGAAGTCATTGTTGTATTGTAGTGTGAGTTGAGTTCAGTCGAGGAGAGGTCGCCTGTGGTGGTGGGAAGGAGTGCGTTTACCCTTTTTCCAGGTCAGCAAGGGGAATCTGTCTGAGATTTCTCGCCCAGTGGGGGGATTCCTGTGTACGAGGTGGGCATTGGACATTTGGTTGATGTGGAATAGAATGATATGGTGGTCTGACCAGTCAACAGGAAGGATATGGTCAATAGTGACTGTATCTACTTGAGCTATAATGGCATCCAGGATTGAGCCTCTGTCATGGGTTTGCTCTGTGCAGTGTTGGATAAGGTTGTTGTTGTGAAGAAGTTCGTTCAGGGATTGGATCAGCGAGTTGTTTTCTTCATTCTACGTGAAGTCATTACCAGCACTGATCAATGATTTTCACTTCACATGCTATAACTATGCAGATGACACACAAATACTCCTTAAGAAGGAATGTCCGAAAGACATTGTAAACTCACAAATTGTCAGTTGCCTCAGAGCCGTTGTTTAGTGGCTGACTTGGAGCCATCTCACAATGAATGCTTCCAAAACGGAAATACTAACATGTGGCAATTGGAAAAATTTTGACCCACTCGCCACCTGGCATGACGATCTTGGAACACCGCCTAAAGCATCTAAGTAAGTAAGAAACCTTGGAATTACCATGGACTGCAAGCTATCAATCAATGCCCAAGTGGACAAATTAGCGAGATAAAGCTTCATTACTTTAAAAACTTTGCAACGCATCTTCCCCCATTTGGGATTCCCACACAAGGTCCAGACTACTATCTATTTTGTACTGTCTAAACTTGATTATGTCAATGGACTCTACCATGGATCATCTTTATCAACTATGAAAAGACTACAACGGATTCAGTACTCTGCTGTTAAACTACTCCTATATGTAAAGCCACAATGCCACATCTCCCCTGCCTTGAAGGCCCTGCATTGGTTACCGGTTGCCAGAAGATCCAAATTCAAGCTGCTTTGTACCACCTACAAAGCGATACATGGAACAGGGCCGCTCTTCATCAGGAATAAAATCATCAAATACATTCAACAAAGGAACTTCCGCTCCAGAATGGCACCTTGCCTCAAAATTCCACCATACAAGAAAAAAACCATAGGTGGCACATCCTTCTCTGCTCAAGCAGCCAAACTATGGAACTCATTACCCCCAAACATAAGATCCACTGATAACTATCTCATCTTCAGAAGACTACTCTAGAGTTGGTTCTTCCCTACATAACCACCATATCAAACATAAATGTACAGCATATCCCTGTGTATATAAGCATTTAATTTGATTATATGTATGTTTCTAGATATGTGTATTCCTTTATATAAGTGTGTGTAATAACTATGTTGATAAATATTTAGATATCTGTTAGGTGTACTTAACAAATGTACGTATTACTTATGGTTATATTATCCTGTGCTTAACATATTTATATAGGTCAATGTATATTTTTCATATACGTTATTTTGATTAGATGCTTATGGTTCCCTTTTTATTTGTCTATCCCAATATGTAAATTTTTATTATAACTATTTATCTACAATTGCTTCACTATTGAATTATTAAAAGAAAATAAATAAATATATAAAAATATCAATAAATAAACACACAAATAAATTAAAATACTTATGTATCTATATATTTATTACTTTACTCCTACTGTTAAAAAAAAAAATATATATATATATTCAGCCTCTCCAATGCGCTACCCAATATCTCACTCAACATATCCTCTACTTCCACTCTCTGACTCATCCCAAATCTCATTCTACTACTATTATCCCCGAAAATAACCCTTTCTAGACTCTTCCCTCCTCTATCCCTCCTCCTTGCATCATCTCAAACCTCTTTTACTATTCAGATCTCTCAAACAAGCCTTTCTAAACCCTTCCCTCATATATGCCTCCTAGACTCATCCGAAACCTCATTTTTCTCCCTAATCCACTTTTAGAGACTCTCCCCCACCGCCATCTCTCCTCTACTCATCCCAAATCTCCTCCTACTGCTATGACATCCAAATAAACACTTTCTAGACCCTTCCCTCCTCTATCCCTCCATTATCCTTTTCAATCCAAATAACAGGCACACATGCCCACTGCTCAAATTAATTAATTTTTCCCTACACTAATTCATCACTAATTTTTTTGAGTTCCGTGGTAGCATTCTACTCGCCAAAAAGCGTTTTTTACGCCTCGTCAGCAGTAGTGAGGGCTATATAAATGCAATTACAAATGTCTGTATTTGTCTCATTGTGATCATTTTTATGTATGTATTCATAGACCTATCTCTCCTCTCAACAATGATTATAAGATGTATGCCGTGCTTTATGCCATGATTATAAAATTTATGCTAGATATGTCAAGTAGACTTTCAACAATTCACCCCTTAAATATTCATAATGATCAAACTGGAATCTTGAAAGGAGAAACCAGTTACTAAAACCTCTGACACAGGAATATGAAATTTGGAGGCATGGCTATTTCTCACATACGTTGGCCCATTTCTACTGAAAGAGTGCTGATAACTGACTTAATAAAAACTCAACTGCCTGAGGACGAAAAGGACTAGGACTACTAAGAGGAACTGAAGAATTGTGGCAGAGATCTCGCGTTTCCTATTGCGATCCACACATAGTGACAATACATTACAGTGCCCTGAAGAAGCCCTTATAGGGCGAAAAGCGTTAGCTGTGCCCACTTAATTGTGAAGAAAATGAAATTAAGAATTTCCTGCTCACACTGAACACAGTGGATTGAATATCATTGAAATTTGAACATCTCTTAAAACTATATTGCCTCTCATCTTTCTGTTAAACTTTTTTATGTTTGATTGGTAAATCTCAACTGATTATGTGAATTTATATTGCTAATGTTAATTTAAAGCCCTTGGCATATACGGATGATGTTTTAATATTTGTTGGTCATATGTCCACCATCATGCCACATATTATAGAAATTATTGAAATGTTTTAAATTATATTTGGTTATACAATAAACATTTCTAAAACAGTTTTTCCTCTAAATGTTCATTGTATAGCTGACATAATTGCTAACTCTAGTATTACATTGTATAGTCACTCACTAAAATATTTAGGTATTATTTTTTAAAGACTATTAAAGTTACAGTTCACAATAATTATGGAGCTATTAAAAAAAGATTGAAGATTAAAATTGGTTACCTTTTTTTCTTTCAAGGTGGGGTAGAATAGAAGCTGTGATAACTATTCGAATGTCACAAGTGTATTTTCTGTCTATGTTACTGGTAACATTTCCAGCCCCATCGTTCTCACAAATTACTAAAATGTTGTCAAAGTTTATTTGGAATGAAAATCGACCTAAGATATGTTACTAAAAATTTAAAAGACCTTGTAAATATTGAAAAAGTAGATGTCAATAAGAGTAATGATACATTCATGGATAAAACGAAATTGCATCTTTATTGATGAATTTGCCCGTTGTGAACTCCATGTCAACCTTGTCTCAGAAATATGTAGTCAGGCAGGCTCTGAGACCCACGCCCGAGGTCACTAATTGACAGATCACAGGTGGGATGGCATGTAGCCGGCAGACAAACACATGAACAGGAAATCCCAGATCAATCCCACAGATAGGACCAGCAACACCACAATGGTCCAGGGAGATTGGCCCCAGTAAAGCACACATGGCCAGAGGGGTGCGCATGTTCCCAAAACACCATAAAGTCAGATGCCACATGAAGTTAGGAACACATAGGCAATCAGGAAACATCACACACAGTGCACGCAGCGATCTTGCGCTCCCCTTGCCAGACATCTGGACACGTTACCCACTGGCCGCATTGTGTCCACGAAAGGTCGAGGCCCACATGGATTCCTCATCCAATACATTCATTTATGACTCCACAGACAGATGTTCACATTCCTTAACAAAAAAGGATCACCAGAACTATTTTATTGCATTCAATGAACTGTGTAAAAACCCATGTCAGCCCGATTGTAAATTGAGACTGTCCTCAGACCCCATGCCTAAGGCTGATCTCCTGGGTGCGCTGTGTAATTAAATGAACTGTTCCTGTTTTGCCAAACGCCTTGTCTCTTGTTTTTTCAAGGTAATTCATGTCCAAGCAACAGGCTAAAATAAATGCTGCATATAGTGGATTAGGATTACTGGATTTCTATAAATGTCATATCACATTTTTGTTTGCTATGGTTAATCTTTGGTTGCTTGATAATTGTGTTGTGTTGGAACCTGTAATGGCTTACGATAGAATGAAATTTGGTTAATCCTCTTCCACTATCAGCTTTGTTCTCTGTATCTAATAAGAATATGTTTCTTTTTTCACTTCTTATCCATATGACTTGAAAATATTTTTTTTAATGTGATTCTTGCTTCCATTCTCTTCAAAAAACATCTTGCTTAGGTGCAACACACAACCAAGCCTGGGCGGAGTTTCCACAGAATTCCGCGGAGTTACTGACAAACTCTGCTAAATTCCGCAGAGTTCCCTGAGCATGCGGAGTAGGCAAGCAGTAGTTACAGCATGCATACTGAAAGCTCAAAGTCAATACAATGTCTCTGAATGTTTCCAACATTAATCACTCCAGCTTCGGTTCGGCTGATTTGTGGTGTCATGGTGCTGCCTGGTGTCAAACAACTTAGTTTTAGGCAGACCACCAATGTTCTGAGAGAAGAGAGTAGAAAATGGCCCAGTGTCGCAGGGAAACCACAGAGGATGTACTGCAGTCAGTTAGGGCTTGGCACCTCTCTGACTCAATGGGGATTATGCACAAATGGCAAACCCAGAGCTGCTGCAACTCCCGCCCTGCCCCACAAAGTATTAGCACTCTCTAACATGCTTCGCTAATCCTGGCATATTTCACTTTTAACTAGGTACAAACGTAACCGGGGAGCTTGTTTCAGTGCAGGTGTTAGCGCAGGTGCGGCCAACCAAGCCAAGCTGATTGCTGATTCCGCTGTTTTGCTTTGCCTTAGTCAGTGGCCGTATTTAGGAATGTGCTGCTGGCCTTCCATTCCTTACACTGACCAGCCACCATTCAAGCCCAATCCACTATTATCACCATTAGCCCTGCTCTTGCGCCTCAAAGCTGGGAACTTGCACCTGCCCGTCAACAAGGCCTATAGAATCACTTTACACCCTGGTCTCAGTTCAACAGTCCCTAAGGGCCCCAGTCTCCCGGAGCCCCCCTCTCTCCCACAAATGGAGCAGTGTTGATCTTACCTTTTCCAGGTAGTGCTCTTGCAGCTCCTTCTTTCCAAGGACTTCACCAACCGACCAGTACAGTTCCAGTTTTTCCAAGCTCTGCCCAGTGTTGCGCAGGGCAACAAGAGTTTCCAGTGGCCCTTCCAATGCTCCTATTTAATGATAGGGTACACATAGGTAATGCAGCACAGTGGAGAGGCATGGCAAAAAAACTCTCAAAATATCCCATGTTTATCAGTCTGATAATGGGCATAGAGGTGCGAGTGCAGCGCATGCAGGAAAGGAGTTGCCAATCTATAAACTCCAGGATGGGAGGAGCTGTCTGACAAATAAATTGCCACCATGCAAATTGCAGTAAGTGCCATTGGCCAAGCTGAATGCGCCCAGAGAGTGGCAAATAAGCTGAGCCAGGACGTCCACAACCTGGAGATTGGGGCTGACGCTCATTATCCTGCCGCAACCTTCCTGCCAGCTGAAGGCAGAAGCAGCTCAGCGGTAAAACCCTGCTCCTCCTCTTCTGTTTCAGTATATGTATGTACTCTGACCTAACATGTCGACAACAAGCCTCATCTTCATGCACGTGGTCTAGCGTTTGTAAACATCAGTGCTTTCCGGTTTCCAGCAAAGCATAAGCATAAGACTTATGCTTCCTACCGTATGAATTGGAAATCCCTTACTCAGCTTTGTCATGCCAATTCCAGGGTGAGCGCACAGCAGCAGCGCGCTGGTAAACTCTGCTCCACCGGAGGTCAGCGGCAGAACTTCATACTCCAAGCGGGGTGCGGAGTAGCAAAACTCCATGCACTACAGTGGTGGAGCTGAGTCCATTACACATAACTTAACTTTATGGAAAATATATTATTTTGGAATACATTGATTAAAGGGGATATATTGTTTTTACATAACATTGACTAAGTTTTTTATTTATTTGAAGAGCTTCTGTCATGTTACATGCTCTCTGCACACGAGCTATATAAATATGATATTTTGTGTAATGCTACATTAAACCCATTTCCTTTGAGGACACCCAAGAATACATTTCCAGAATCTATCATTTTTCTTACAGTTTGTCAAAATATAGGACACCTAGGGGCCGATTCCGATCTCGGCTGGTAGGGCTCCGAATCGGATTCGGCTTTACCGGATCCGATTCGGAGCCCTGTTTCCCGACCGAATCGTACGCGGGTCCGGCCGAGCGAGATTTACCACTTTTACAAGATGGAGTTTCATAAATGGAATGAAAAATGGTCAGTTAATCTCTTTATCGTAGCTTGGCAAAAATATAGTTAGATTATTTTTCAGGTTTATATCATGTGGCTCTTTATCAGAATAATACTTGGGTTTTATGTATATGGTTCAGGACATTTGAAAAACTGTATCAGTAGTGGCTGCTATAATTGTTTAGTGGTGGAACGGGGGAAATTTGCAACCATAACTAAATGCACGACTAAAAAGAATTACATTTCACTTACCTGCTGCTCCAACTACTGCCACCTTGCTTCTCTCCTCCGATCCTGGACTCCGACTGTGCAGGCTCATAGATGCAAAATCCCAGCGCTTCTCTCATGCTGGGAATAATATTCCCAGCATGAAAGAAGCACTGGGATTGGTCTGAGCGGCTTTGTTTGCCGCTCAGTGAATTGTTTCAACACAGCTGGGTTGGAGAAACTTAAGTGCACATGTGTGTTTGGATGGCCTAGGACGGCTGGACAAACACACATGCACACTTAAAAGGGCCCACCACTCCACCCCCTGCCATGCCTGTCCAACAGGATTGCCTGGCCCCACCCCGCTGAAGACTTGCGTCGTCAGCTGTTAAGCAAAAATACAATGATAATAAAATGGTTTTATTATCATTTTATTTTTCCTCTTTTAGCAGTGGGGCGGCGCTCCTCCACCATTACGGAGGAGCTGCCCCTGAACTATATAAAGCTAAGTTAATTGTATCCTTTTTATGTCAGCATTGCTCTTATACCACTGGCCTGTAATCAAAAAATGATATCCATTTATGATAACATCTATTATACTATGATAATATGTAAAGCAGCTATTAGTACTTCCCTCACATCTCTTTTCCATGCTAAAATGCTAAATGTCCTTATTTATTCAGCTATTAAATCTATTACCTTTAATTGGAAACAGGCTAATTATCTTTCTGTAATACTTGGTGGCCATGGGTTGATTTCTGTAGAAAATGTTTTGAAGTATCTTTATCAAAATTATGAAACTTCTTATCGCTCATAAATTGTTCTGGAAACCTTTAGATGGTTGCATTATTGCATTATTATTTCTAGTCAACATACCAGATACCCTGTATACCTACCGTTCTTAATATCATTAGTGCATGTGTATTTTACTTTTAGGTTGTTGTTGCAGAGGCTGCCCCCGAAGGGGGCCTCAAGGGCCGACGCTTCAACGGACGCCGGAGCCCCGTAGGGATCTGGTTTCAACCGCCTGGAAGTGCCCCAAAGCGGAAGGGGCGCTTCCTGCATGTCAAAACTTGCGCCAGAGAGGTGCCTAGTCACCTGGCCAATAGGGGGGCCAGGTGATGTTTCAAACGCCCCAATCGCACACCTGCCCATCTCGGTGGGAAATTCGTGGGGGATATAAGTCACCGCTCCGCATTCTACAGCTCACTATTACATCGTGGAGCGGCACCTGAGGATTTTCAAGAGGACTTACTGGACACTTGTGGCATCGAGATGGATTGGGCCCCTCCCACAGCTCCAGTGCTGGGGAATCGTTGCGGGCGCCTGGAGATCGGGGACTCCATCAAGTGGGACTTTTTACTGAAAGCGGGGTTCACCTCATTCCCCTCTTCCTGCTCCGCTTCCAGACTTGCGGGGACAAGGACTTGGCTGCTGCGACCGGCTGAGGAACTGGGCCTTGCCCGCAGCTACAGCGCTGGGGATTCGGCACCGGGGTCCGGAGGCAGAGAGCGGGACCTGGCTGCGACCGGGGTTTGTTCCCCTATTCATCCCTCGGAGCTCCTTTAACAGAGTCGGAAGACGGCAGCAACAGGGGAGGTCTGGTCGGCTGCCTCCGTGAGCGTATCTGTCCCACCCGGGTCAGCGGACGCAGCGAGTCGGATCCTCCACTCTCCCCCCAACATCCTAACCAGTCGGGCGTCCTGGAGTCGAGAGGAGCCGGAAAAGCTGCAGTGAGGGGGAGGCTCCATCGGTGGCCTCGTCGCAGGTGCAGTAACGGACGGGGAGTGTGTTTCCCCTTCATAGGCGTGGTCTGGTCCGAAACCGGCCCTGCCTACACCGATAAACGAGTCGGAGCAATGCGGCAGACTGGGGGCAGCTCGACAGCAAGTGGGGGAACTGGATTTTTGGTCCTTGAACAGCTCAGTCAGTAAACCGGGTTCAGAACCGGCTCAAAGTTCTTCCCAGGAATTCACCCACGCTGTGAAAAGGTGAAGGAAGTGGCACAAAAGTTTTTAAGGTGACGCTAGCTCGCTTGGTGTTTCGTGGGTAAAGCGATTAAGCTCCCGGGACACTAAGGACACGGGTGCAACCTGTGAGGGAGTGCTATCACTGTTTTGGTGCATATCAAGGCTGCAGCACCCCGCCACCCAGCTTTAAGGGAGTACAGTAATAAGAACAAGAGCTCCAAGCAAGATGGAGAACCGCAGTGGGGGGACCAGCCAGCAGAGCTAGGCGATCTGTTGTTGCAGATGAGGGCAGCATCAGAGGCACATGGTACTAGCTGGCTGCAGGTGCACATGGAGGAGGAAGCCGGGT
>CAWUFW010008508.1:0-2500 GCA_963921515.1 Calotriton arnoldi
GTTTCAGGTTTAGGCAGTGCAGTGGTGTTCGGGCAGTGTAGGGGGTCGTGCTGGGGGTGGTGTTTCAGGGTTTAGGGCAGTGCAGTGGTGTTCGGGCAGTGTGGGGGGTCGTGCTGGGGCTGGTGTTTCATGGTTTAGGGCAGTGCAGTGGTGTTCGGGCAGTGTAGGGGGTCGTGCTGGGGGTGGTGTTTCAGGGTTTAGGGCAGTGCAGTGGTGTTCGGGCAGTGTAGGGGGTCATGCTGGAGGTGGTGTTTCAGGGTTTAGGGCAGTGCAGTGGTGTACGGGCAGTGTAGGGGGTCTTGCTGGGGGTGGTGTTTCAGGGTTTAGGGGGCAGTGGTGTTCGGGCAGTGTAGGGGGTCTTGCTGGGGGTAGTGTTTCGGGGTTTAGGGCAGTGCAGTGGTGTTCGTGCAGTGTAGGGGTCGTGCTGGGGGTGGTGTTTCAGGGTTTAGGGCAGTGCAGTGGTGTTCGGGCAGTGTAGGGGGTCGTGCTGGTGCTGGTGTTTCAGGGTTTAGGGCAGTGCAGTGGTGTTCGGGCAGTGTAGGGGGTCTTGCTGGGGGTGGTGTTTCAGGGTTTAGGGCAGTGCAGTGGTGTTCGGGCAGTGTAGGGGGTCTTGCTGGGGGTAGTGTTTCAGGGTTTAGGGCAGTGCAGTGGTGTTTGTGCAGTGTAGGGGTCGTGCTGGGGATGGTGTTTCAGGGTTTAGGGCAGTGCAGTAGTGTTCGAGCAGTGTAGGGGGTCGTGCAGGGGGTGGTGTTTCAGGGTTTAGGGCAGTGCAGTGGTGTTCGGGCAGTGTAGGGGGTCGTGCTGGGGGTGGTGTTTCAGGGTTTAGGGCAGTGCAGTGGTGTTTGGGCAGTGTAGGGGGTCGTGCTGGGGGTGGTGTTTCAGGGTTTAGGGCAGTGGTGTTCAGGCAGTGTAGGGGGTCTTGCTGGGGGTGATGTTTCAGGGTTTAGGGCAGTGCAGTGGTGTTCGGGCAGTGTAGGAGGTCTTGCTGGGGGTAGTGTTTCAGGGTTTAGGGCAGTGCAGTGGTGTTCGGGCAGTGTAGGGGTCATGCTGGGGGTGTTGTTTCAGGGTTTAGGGCAGTGCAGTGGTGTTCGGGCAGTGTAGGGGGTCGTGAAGGGGGTGGTGTTTCAGGGTTTAGGACAGTGCAGTGGTGTTCGGGCAGTGTAGGGGTTTGTGCTAGGGTATGTGTTTCAGGGTTTAGGGCAGTGCAGTGGTGTTCAGGCAGTGTAGGAGGTTGTGCAGGGGCTGGTGTTTCAGGGTTTAGGGCAGTGCAGTGGTGTTCGGGCAGTGTAGGGGGTTGTGCTGGGGGTAGTGTTTTAGGGTTTAGGGTAGTGCAGTGGTGCTTGTGTAGTGTAGGGGGTCATGTTTTAGGGTAGTGCAGTGGTGTTTGGGTAGTGTAGGGGGTCGTGCTGGGGGTAGTGTTTTAGGATTTAGGGTAGTGCAGTGGTGTTTGGGTAGTGTAGGAGGTCGTGCTGGGGGTAGTGTTTTAGGGTTTAAGGTAGTGCAGTGGTGTTTGTGTAGTGTAGGGGGTCGTGCTGGGGGTAGTGTTTTAGGGTTTAGGGTAGTGCAGTGGTGCTTGTGTAGTGTAGGGGGTCGTGCTGGGGGTAGTGTTTTAGGGTTTAGGGTAGTGCAGTGGTGTTTGTGTAGTGTAGGGGGTCATGTTTTAGGGTAGTGCAGTGGTGTTTGGGTAGTGTAGGGGGTCGTGCTGGGGGTAGTGTTTTAGGATTTAGGTTAGTGCAGTGGTGTGGGGTAGTGTTTTAGGGTTTAGCGTAGTGCAGTGGTGTTTGTGTAGTGTAGGGGGTCATGCTGGGGGTAGTCTTTTAGGGTTTAGGATAGTGCAGTGGTGCTTGTGTAGTGTAGGGGGTCGTGCTGGGGTAGTGTTTTAGGGTTTAGGGTAGTGCAGTGGTGCTTTTGTAGTGTAGGGTGGTCATGTTTTAAGATGCAACGCTCCAATACCTGACCAGTCTGCACTACATAAAACTGCAAAAAAACTAAAAATAAAAAGTGTTTTGCACACTTTTGTCATTGGGCTATATGTGGGCTACATCTCGGTAATATTTGTGCTACATTTGAGCTCTTTTTTCACTGGTGGCCATCTTGGAAGACTTCTTTGTTATGAAGTTTCCTCATTTCCTCATTTACTGCAGTCTCCTCAGTAGGAAATGCTTTCAGTTTTTACTTTGATTCCATCAAGAAGGCATTCAGATGTGTCACACATTTGCCATAAATTCAGAATGTTATTACTCTAGTTGTTCATTAGATCACTGTAGTAAAGCTACTGCTCACCAAGGAGTTAACTGGAAGTCTACTGCTGGTATTGAAAGTGATTGTTTCAGTCTGCATGTCAGAATTTTCTAATGAAATAGAAGAGGATTTGAGATCTCACTTAAAACATGCACTAAATTTTCTTTTTGCAGCACTAACCATAATTTCTATGGCAAAATGAACCCCCTCATTTTGTTCCTTTTTAAATTAAATGTTTTAAGTGTTACCAGTTTATTCC